>CM063601.1:12918658-12936408 GCA_032356905.1 Salix exigua
CTATTAAAATTTGATTTGATCAAATTAGATTTTCACAACAAGCGGATAAATTTTACTTGTGAAAATAAAATATGATAATAAAAATTGAAAATTCATGGATTGAACTTGATTGAGATTCATCAGATCAAATGATATAATATTCAGGTCCAATTATTCGTTTGAAAATGCTGCATGTGTAGGACCAAACAAAATTTATCTTTATACTCGAACAACAATCCACACTTTGACCGGGCTGCATGATTATTTTTCCACTGAAAATAGTCGTTGCAACATCTTCTTTTAAAGATCTCATTATTTTAAATTCAATAACGCAATCTGTTTGTGATTCTGAGTAACGGTTAACAAGTTATGAATTATGAAAGTTGCAACTCTCTTTTCTCACTACTTTGGGAACCGTGCCCTCCATCCTTAGTTAATTTCAACCTTTCCCTGGAAGAATGTAATGTTCAGAGAACAAAATAACCTTTCAAGTAAATTGCTTTATTTAATTGATTTTCTTTTCTAAATGAATTGCTTAGAGTGAATTAGCTGCTAAGAGTAAACAAAAGATCCTCTCGTACCGATAGCCTGACTTAGCTTAATTGACCCCTTTTTTTTCGAGATTGAATGAATTGTCCAACGTGAATGAATTATTAAGAAAGGGAACAACACAATTTCCTATACTGGAAGCTGATTTTGCTCTCACATAATAAGAAAAGATTTTGTTTTAGGTTAGGAAAGAGTCACTGATGCGACTATAAAAGAACATTATATTGCTCTTTTCCTGTTACCCACCACGCAACACTTCATGTTGCTCTTTCATTAAATGTGTAGCATCAATCTGGCAGCCAAATTTTCTAGAGATTATCTTGAAGATTGTCAAGTGTCTGTCAGTATATACGGGCAAAATTGGTGATATCATTAAACCAATTGTGGTATCCAGTGTCTTCACAGTCCATCTCTCCATCCTTACTATTTGGGGAGACGTTGCGCTTCATTCCAGGATCATCATTGAAGGTTTCGAAGCAAAGAACTCTTCCTTGCGACTAGATGTGAGATTGATGATAGCCTGGTAAGCGACATTGTGTTTTTGTAATTTTATTTTATTTTTCTTCGACTGTAGGAAGAATTCCTCGTAAAGGCAATTTCAGATATAGGACTCATAAGGGTGATGATGTCCATGGGAGAGGCATTACGGACCATTGCCTTCAAAGTCAGGATTGCTTCCTATGGAGGAACAACTTGTTGTGGACATGCTCGCCAACAATCTTCTTTTTAAGGTTTCGATTTGAAACGTTTAATTTATCACTATTTTAAGCTTGCTTGATGGACTATTTACTTGATTTTGCTAGATAGCAAAAAGTTTAACTTGGATGTCCATAGTGTTTCCAAACCAATCGGAGCAGAATTTCAACTTTGTTGTTTAAGCCTATGAACTGGTTTCATTCATGTAGTTTCTCAAGCTTTATGTGTGAATTTACATGGTCTTCGAACTAGTGGTCCAGAATTGCAAATTCCTTGCTCATCAGGCATATTCATGGTTGAAGTTGTTGCAAGGGATTCAACATCCTTGTCACCAGTGTTTCATAATCACTGCTGCCATAAATTATGATATATTCTCAACCCCGAATTGACAACTCATATGGTGTTTTCTCAACTCTGGTTTATTTCTGCAAACATCGCGAGTTTAAGGCGAGTTCTCCCATTGCTCTAGAATTCATCAGACATCAACGCTAAAGCAATTTTATCATCTCAGACTTATAATAACCTTCTGGCTATGAATAAAGATGCATACGGTCCTCATATCATCTCCATCGGACCTCTTTATCATGGAGAGCAGAGCGTGTTGGCTATGGAAGTTCACAAATTGCACTACATGCTGTCTCTCCTTGCTCGAACACCAGATCGTGCTAAGTGTCTTGATGAATGTGGCAAAGCCATCCTATGTTTTGACAAACACATCCGAGCTTGCTATGCCGAACCAATCGACAAATACAGCGAAAATGATCTTGCCAAAATGTTGTTGGTCGATGGTTGCTTTATACTTGAACTTTTCCTGAGGTTCTCCATGGCTGATCTGCGATTGCAAGATGATCCTGTTTTCAATACTACCCGGATGGTTTTAACTCTTCGCCGTGACTTGGCACTGCTAGAGAATCAAATTCCATTCTTTTTTTATGGGTTAAAAACTCTGAAGTATCAACAGAATAAGAATGCAAATAAAAGAGAGACTCAGACAGTTCCGAACCAGCGACCAGAAGCGTCCGAAGTGGAATTTTCAACCACTTGCTCTAACTGTGCAAACTTCTCCATGGAATTTTTTAATCAACATTGTTCGCGGCCTAGCTTTATAAATTCTTCCTGCAACTTTTCAATGTTGAAGAAAAGCATATTGTTGACATGTACGTGTTAACCAAAAGTAGCCTTTTATGCTTCTGCAACTACATGATCGATGGCGCGAACTTGTTATTGAAATAGACTTGACTAAGCCTGATTGAGTTATTGGTGAGCCCACCTGTTTCCATTAATTAACATCTATTCTTATTGCAGGGCCGCAAGTTTCTTTGGGTGATTTGAATTCTGTTGCCATAATACTTCACGAGCCTTGGTGCTTGCCGAGTTGCCTCTTAAGGGTCACGGTTGTTGTTTTTACCACGTCATCAATTTTAGCAAGTCATAAATTTCTTAACATTGGAGCATTACTTTTCTTTAGCTCTTCATCAAGGTAAGTTCTTATTCTCTCCCTTTTTTTCATTAGATTTTTCCTTAGGACATATAAATATCATGGGATTTATAATCTTGTTCCCCCCCCTTTTCTTTCAAATATGCATCTAATTCATGCATTTTTATGTCTTTATTTTCTTTTTTTCGATGGTGCTTTTCAAGAATTCTTTTTCTTCCACTAAAAGATTCTTAGTAATTGATGAGAAGTATCGTCGGATAAGCCTTCGCGTATATGAACCTGCCATTGGTCCATTTGCTAAGAAGCGGTCTTCTAAAAGCATCAAGCATTTGACTTCCTGGTCATTGGAGACTTCTTATGAACTTTATGTTCATGGTGGTTTGCCTCAATCAGTTTTACAACTTCAATCCTCCTTTCCATATTTAACAACTTTTCTAACTGATTTGTCGTCATTAGACTATCATAAATGTGATGGAAATGCTACTTGCAAGGATTATTTCCCAATCTCCGATGCACTTGAGTATACTCCCAAGTATTGGGAATGGACAGAAGATGTTTTGAAACATTACGAGCCAATCCTCGAGAGGGCACATATTCGAGACATTATTTTTGCATCCCTTTTTACATATGACTGGCAGATGAATGTTATTCTTTCTTTTTATAACCATTGGAATCCTGCTACCAACACGATATATACCCCGAGTGGCGAGGAGTCTATATCTTTTTGGGAGCTAAAATCATGTAGCGACCTTCCTATTTTTGGCACTTTTTATGATGAAGTCATCCCTATTCATCGCCTTTAATAAAGAATGTCAGACTATTGATGGTGACCACGTAATGACCCTTCAAGACTGGGTAGATTTCTAGTTTCGAGATGACTTGAGATACAAGGTACCTTTTTCTATGGGCAAGTCCAGCAGATCCAATAAGACTAACTATCCTTCTGGCTCAATTGATGAGTCTCATGTTCACTCCAGCAAATTCATTCATCCTTTTAAGGAGCTTAATGTCCCTTCTCATATTCAGGATGAAGTTTATTTAGTGGCTTTTCTTTCATGTTGGCTATGCAAATTTGTATTTCTTAGCAAGGATGTTGGTTTCATTCATCCTAGTACTTTCAAAGTAGCATCCATGATGGCAGCTGGAAGGCAATTCTCTCTTGCGATACCAGTTCTAACAAGTATCTTCAAAAGTCGCACGAGATATCTCTTTTCCTATTCATTTTCTCAGCGGTTGGCTTGCAGAAAATTTTAGCACCCATCAAACAACAATTATCCCTAGCAAGTTAGTTAGGATGACAAAATATGCCGATGTGGGGTTGGCAAAACATTTCAATGAATCTCAAGCTCGTGCTCTTTCGGAGACCCCAAGAGAGTCTTATTTCTGCAAGTTACTTCCCTTTCTAAAGTTGGGGTCTTATATGATGATGTCAACTTGTCAATCCTCGAGAGTGACTACATTATGTGTATTCGATCCGACTATTTGACTCTTCATTATGATGATACTCTTATTATTGAATCTTACTATCCTGATAGATTTAGTAGACAATTTGAGTTTTGCCAATATATTCCCGTGACTTTGGAGGGAGAATTGGAGTTCCAACCTTGAAGGAGGTATCTCAACTTTGGCACGACTTTACTGAAACTCAAAACTCATTCCCGAGTGCAAGCTTTTGTTGCCACCAAATGATAAACTTCCTTTGGTGACTAAACGTTACATGGATTGGTGGACTCCGAGGTGGTCCAAAGTTTGTTCTCTAAAGATGAAGATCATTTTTAAAAGTCCTACTAATGTTGTCATAGCATCTCAAAGGACAAAAGAAAAGAAGAATGACCCTATCTTAACGAAGAGGAAACGATCTTCTCCTTCCTACACAAGAGACAAGCGAGTAGTTCATGTTGATTCGAGGCAAGGAAGATAGTACTCGAACATATGCCCACATAAATAGGACACCACTTGTGATTCCTAGTGTAAAGAGAGTGAGTACTTCAAAAGATAATCTTAATAAGAAATCTTCTAACTCCTCGAGGGCAAAGGAAAGGAGTGCACACCATTTGATGTTCGAGAATCCCAAGATCGTTTAGACAAAATTGGTTGAGCCTTGACTCGACACCTAACAAGATGAAAACTAAGACTATGAAAGATTGAAATTCCACACTAAGAAAACCCGAGAAACTCTCAACAATCAAGGAGATAAGTTTGGTTGTTTGAACACTACAAGATTAACTTGATAAGTTTTAGGAGTTCTTTTAAAAGCGAAGAGCGACACAAAACCTCACAAATATTATAATTTTCTAAAAACATAATATGTTTATTCATTTCGAAATACCCATTTATATACTTGAAACAAACCTCCAAGAATAGGAAAAGTCATAACAAAGCTTTAAGAGAGCTCAAACCGTAACATAAACAAGTCCCCACGTTTTAGGTCTCTTGAACTTCTAGAGGCTACAATAAATAGTTAAATGACTAGATTCAATGTATTTAACACGATTCAATGTAGTTAACATAAAGCCTTTATTATTATTTAAGCCCATTTTAGTCTTTTTAGAATCAGCCAAAATCTCTTGGATTAACCCATTTAGTGCTTCCTTAAAATGTTTGGCTTTAAGTCTTATAATTGGGCTACTTGGAAGAGATAAAAAAATCTTGTGCAAATCCAGTTATATCCCCGAGTGTATGATAAACATGTTCAGCTCCTTGGTTTGCATCATTAAGTGTTTTACTCATCCAAAAGACTTTCTTCTTGTTTGTTATAAATAAGTATAGAAAACATGAGGAAATGGACAAAATTAAAAGAGCAAGTATTAAAAGAAAATCTTGAACTTTATTAACCTTTAACAAAAACATAATAGAAAATTATTCTTATGTTATGCATAATCATCTATATGTTATATACTATTTGGTCTTCTATAATACAAAATGAGAAGTTATAAAGAAATTGTCTCCCAAACCCGAACAAATCCCCCTCCCCAAAAAAAAAAAGTTAATTGTTGTAACTACTAATAACTACCTAACATGTTACAGTTCCTCTTGGCCCGAAGGTCTTTTCTCTTGAATTGAATAAAGATTGTATGCCTTAGACTTTTAACAAAAGGAAAGTGAGAAAAACAAGAAGAAACGAAACAAATCCATCCCACTAAACCTAAAAAAAAACATTGTTGATCGATCTCTCCTCCCCGATAGTCATAGCAACTATCGCCCACTCTTTTTTCCTTGAATAAGTCGATCTTTCGATCTTTCCATGAATGATTGATTGGTTTTAATATAGAGATAGGATGATATTTTCCTATGTTAAACTCACACCGAGTCACAGTATGCAATGAGCCTTGTTTATGGACTATTGACTTCTTTGTCAACTTTCATTGGTTGTACATGCATTCTCTAAGTAGTTTCGATAATGTCTCATCCAATTTGTGTATTCTCAACTTTGCAATCAAGCCACAATTATAACTAGAATGTGAAACTTTGTAGCTTAATCTATACTTTTGATGAATGAAAATCGGTGGCAACACCTATAAGATGAATCGATCCTCTAGGATAGGACTATTTAGTTCATATGAATGCAAAATATAATTATCCATGTTCATGTAGTTTATTGCTACACTTGCTAGACAACGGGAGGGCTCAATTCCATTTGATTTTGGGGTAGATTTTCTGGTGTGATTTTTGCTAGGTCTTTTTTGTGGATCTTTTGGTCAGATGTATACCAAATATTTGTTTAGGATTGTGATTACGGTTGCTTTTAAAAATATTTTTTTATTAGAAATACAATAAAATAATATATTTTTATTTTTAAAAAATATTTTTGCATTAACACATGAAAATAATTAAAAAATAAATAATAATAATAATAATAATAATGTAGCAAAGTAAATTAATTATTCATTTGATTAGTCTATTTAACTAAATAAAAATAGTTATTTATACATGGGCCGTGTTTCACGTATTCTAATAATGGGCCCAAACCCTCTCCCCTACCGCAGTCTAATAAAAAGAGAGAGGCGTTCTTATAGAAAACCCTAATTCATGTAAAACCCCTATTTAAAGGCAGCAGCAACATTAAGACCATCGCCGTTCCTCTACACTGTTCGTTCAATGATTTTCTTTTTTCTTTTCCAGTCGTCTTCTACAGCCTCATTTCTTTTTTAAAAAACAAGATCAGGACTGATTGTTTTTGATTTGTCTAAGATAGATTATGATTTGTTGCGTCTGTTTATTCGCTTCTCGTGCAGCAAACAATTGAAAGCTAGAGAGGATAAAACGGATGCAAAGAGCTAATAAGGTTGGCTTACCAGCCCATTGCAGATTCATCTTGCCTTGGTGTCAAATGGACTTACCTATATTTGTTTGATTTTTTTGTTGTTTATGAATTATTTGGGAATTAATTATTAGTATTTTTGGTTATTTTTTCATGTTAATTATTTCGGTTTCGAAATCTTCACAGGGCAAATGATGCGAACAATTCTTATCCTACACACTGAAATAAATGTAGACCTAGAACTCCGCTTATTATCTGATGCCCTTGCTTGTTTTCTTCTGTTCGTGTTTATATTTTTGGTTTTGAAAACTTGACAAGGCAAATGATGCGAAAGATTCTTATCCTACACGCTGAAATAAATGTAGACCTAGAACTCCGCTTATTATCTGATGCCGTTGTCAATATTCATTTCAACTTTTTTGGGTTTTTTTATTGAATTATCGTTCACTAGCGGAATAAGTGTTCATCGATGATGAGAAAAAGCAGACGGGCGGTCTGAATCTGATGCTGTGTTGACTGTCTGCAGAATTTTCTCTGAGATTGTTTGCTATTATTTTCGTGATTTGCAATGAAACCGAATTTGCTCTGATTTAACTCCTCGCTTTGCTGTTGGCAGAGCGATTAAGAATGTTTCCTGCAATGATGAAGTTGCTTATTTCATGTCTGGACTTATGAAATATGTTTATGATCTTACACGCAATCTTCTGAGCCGATAACTTGTGTTTTTCCTCTGGCTTGCAAAACAGCTTTGCCCGATCATAAGAAAGTTCATCTGAAAGAGGCACTTGAAGGCTGCTACATAAACATCATGAACACAGAAGCCTGCTTAAAAACTGACAGGCTTGTTGTGGACATTTCAAGTCTCACTAGGTTGAGCTGAACTATAGATAATAGATATACCTTTTAATGCCGCAATGGATATTCTAATTAAACTTGTATCAACAATAAAAGCAATTCTTTACAAATGATATCAACAATTAAAGGAATGCCATGCTATTTTTAAATAGTAATCCAATATTATTTCAAGATTTTTTGTTAAGAAATTATGCCAATAAATATCATCATTTAAAAATTATATTTCTTAAGACAAATTTTATTTATTTTTAAAAGAATGGTTGTTAGTAAAACAAATATAGTCATTGATTTTATAAACTAAAACAAACGGAAGGGTAAATCTCATTCCTGAAATTCAAAGGTTTTTATGTTTTGGAATAAAAGAATAATTTATCTTTGCATATGTATTGAAAATAAATGCTTGTAATCAAAATTTTGGAAGATAGGATACATGTTTCTTCTTTTCGCCCTCCTTTCCTTATATTTCCATTCTTCTTTTTGATCTTTTTATAGCCAAGGAAATTCTAATTTTTATTTTACAAAATAATCGCTTCTTAAAAGATAGTTACGAGTGATATATTTGCATGATACGTTTTGTTTTTTATCTATAAATTTTTTTATTGATTTTATGTGTATTGTATGTTATTTTAAAATTTAATTAACAAAATTAGATTTAATAGAAACTCATGTATTTTTCCACTCAAAAAGTGATTGAATGTTGCTATTGCCAAAACTCTTTTGATAAAATATGTTCAAAATGTATTTTCTTTCTATATAAAAATTGATTGTTCATATTATTATTAATAGGCCATGTTATATATAGTGTGTGTCACATATTGATATGGAAAAAAATTACAAATAATCATTATTATTGGTTTGAAATTCTTATCTACAATAATAAGAAATTTTAAGACCTAACAATATTAACAAAAAGCAACTAAAAAACTAAAATGACAATAAAAATATTATTAGTTTTAAAAAATTAATTGAGCGTAACAATAAAAAATCATTTTTGAAATGATCATGAATAAAAATTAAAATGTAAAAACAAAAATTACCTTGCTAACAGTGGAAATAATAAAAATTGGTGAGACCATAATTATTGTCAGGAAAAAATTCTATATTTTTCATTAAAAAATAATATTAAAAGTATTTCAAAACAATGATATTATTTTGTTTTTTCAAAAAACCCAGGTCATTTATATATATTCAAGTTTTAATATTACACAAATATCAAAATATATAATCAGTTTGATATATTTTTTAAAAATAAGGCTTACAAATAATCATTATTATTATTTTGAATGTTTTATCTGTAATAATTACAAAATTTAATATCTAACAATATTTAAAGAAAATAAATATAATTATATTTAAAAATTACTTATCTTGAAGAAGAAGAAAAGAGACATAATAACAAATATTATTTCTTTAAAATTTTGATATTAAATAGAAAAACTTAATAACATTTGAAATAAAGAATAACTTAATAACATTGGGAAAACTTTGTGATTGTAATAGGTATGTAATAATAAAAATTATAATAATTAATGTTTGGGCCCCTCTGCCTCTACACTTTTACTGCCCTTCTTTTCTATACAATTGCAATTGCCGCATAGCGTGAACCTTTCTTCTTTACATTGCACGTCGCAGCAGCAAATAAAACATGCAGCCCATAGTGCAAATGTGTGTAGGTGAACAGTGATAACACAGTACTTAATTGATCTCTTTTAATTTATTTTATAGTAATAAATTTAAATATTTAATAACTATTTCTTTTTCTAAAAGAGGAGAAATAACCTTTAAATTGAGTTTTCATGCTTTGGGACATCAATTGCACTTGCACAAATAAGGTTATTTTATGATGAAATGTAATAGTTGAGAGGTCATTGAGTTTACATCAAATGGAATTTTATAACTCAAGATATTAAAGTTGGAATAACTAAAGGTTAAGAGCATTTCTAGAGGGATGTTATCCCCGCATGCAAAAATAAAAAAAATAATTGTTTAGCTATTTTATCTACACTGTTTACACTGCAATGGGATGTCATTTGCAGAGGTAAATATGGCATCCCCTCCATAGCAACTCAGGAGAGCAACCTAAAAAGGTGGCCTCGCCTTGGGGCCACCTTTTTTTATATATTAATATATATATATATATATATTAGAAAATAATGTGATTATATAAAAAATATTTATTTTTATTTAAAAATACATTAACAAGAGAGTAAAAAATTATATATAAAATTAATAATTATATTGTTGGAGGGTTTTTTAAAAGCAATTATTTAATTATATAACTTACTCTTATTAATTGTATAATTAATTGTATAATTAAACTACATACAAAATAATTACATTATATTGAAAATAATATAAAAATAAATGACTCTCCAAAATGTCTTTTACCACTAGAACATACATCAATAAAAATATCATTTTTACACTATTCAAAGTATCATTTTAGAGATTTGTCTCTCCAAAATAGCACTTCCCACTCGGAGATGCTCTAACATTGATAAAATACAAGATTTAACTTTGAAGTTTGTGATCTTCATTTATTTTTCTTGTCATAGATTTTTAGAAATGTATGGATATTAGCTTTTAATGCCAATGGTATCAATTCTAAGTGTTAACTTCAAATTAGGTAATAAACACTCTATATTCCATCACATAAATCTTTTAATTTATTTAATCAAGTCCTCCATTGAGTTTTTAGTTTAAGAATCAATAAAATAACATCCCACTAAAGTTTTAAAAATACCCTCTTATTTTAGCATGTTTTCAAAGTTGGTCCTTGGCCTTTAAAATTTTCAATTTCATCCTTAACTAACATTTGAATTTCTAATTTATTCATTTTCAACCATGTTTGCAATCAGGATCTCGCCTCGAACTCGAGTGTCTTTTGCAAAAGATTCTTGGTCTTACATTTCTTCAATTTGACACCTAATTGACACTAAAATTTTGATTTTCTTACAATTTTATCCTTTATTTCACCTAATTGAGGTTGAAAAAATTAAATCTAGTCCTCTAAAATTTCAAACTTCTCAAAAGTCTTAACTAGGCTTCCAAAATTAAATACTCACCAATTATATCCCTATTAAGATTAATTTGACCCATTAAAAGTCTAATTAAGTTATTGCACTTAATTAATTCTTTTATTTTTACCCAAATTAATTCTTAAAATTGATTAAACCATTAATTATGCCTTGATTAAATATTTAATGAGTCTCATGATTAAATCTATTTGACCTATTAAAATTCTAATTAAATTCTAGATTTTAATTTTATGTAAATTCATCCGATAATCTTTTAATTAAAAATTGAGTTTGCATTGTCTTTTAATCATGGGTACATTTGGGCTTTTGATTTTGTCTAAAATCTCATTTTTGTTTCTCTATGCATTTAAAACTCTTCTTAACTTGTTTTAGCCAAGTTACTTGTCCCTTTTTTCTTTATTTTTTAGTTGTTTATTTTTAAAAGAAAAGGACAATTTTAGAGGAATTCCAAAATTGGTTATTATGACAATCCATCATATATTTTTAAAATAAAATAGTTTGAGAAATGTTTTAGGAGAATGACATAAGCTGAAAAGATATTTGGGAAATTACATGGTTTGAACATAATCGTGTTTTTGAATATCAATTTTGTATACGATTGTTAATGGTTGTTTAGTCAAAATCAAAATATATCTTATGTAAATTAATTAATTAATCTGGAAAAATAAAATCAATCATAATTTTTATGAAAATTCAATTGTCAAAAGATATGATGTTTGTAAAGGTTAATTAATTTATACATCGTAAAACAATTATTATTCATGGTAACAATTATGCACAACTTGTTATTCTCTTATATACAAACAAGACTATTTTTCTCAATATTTTTTATTTGATAAAACACCGAAAATCAAAACACAAACGTTGTGGGATCCACTTGGTGGGTAGTTGTTGAATACGGGGCCAAATTCCCTCTCTTGTCTACACCATTTATGAGAGGCCACCTACTCAGTCGCACCAGGAACATCACCACCCAAATCATTGCATCAGCTCCTCTCAAGCGTAACAGTGCTTGTGAACTGCACAAAAATGGAAGAAGATGATGCGCCGACAGTCATAACAACAGTCTCCTCCACCCCAACCACCACCACCACCAAAGGACCAAAGAGAGAAAGCTCAGAGTCTAGTCTGCTTGGTAAGACTCGTTACAAATTCTGGGTCTTATCTGCAATCCTCCTCCTTGCTTTCTGGTCCATGTTCACTGGCTCTATTACTCTCAAATGGTCCACTGGTGATCTCTCACAACACCCTGACAACCTTGGCTTCCAGACTCAAGATGACGTCGACATTCTCGTATGTGATCCTGTTCATTAATTTCACGCTTCTTTCTTTGAAAAGACAGAAAACAAAAGATTTAGCATTTGATTTGTTTTATGGGGTTGATTACTGAATATGTATAACAGGAAGTGGAGGAGAAGAAGAAGGTGGTGTGGCGCATGTGGAACGTGTACACGCATAGCAGTAGTGGTACAAGATTATCTCGGTTTTGGGAACGGGCTTTTCAAGCTGCTTATGAGTCTTTAGCAAGTGATGTGACTGCTGTTCGAGATGCTGCCGTTTTTGAGATTGCCAAGCTTTCTATTAGTTCCACCATCAATCTTGATGACCCTTTTCCTGTTCAATCTACAACGGTAAGTAATTCCTCGCTGCGGCATAATTGATCAGATTATATATATTATTGGAGGGCGTGTTTCTTTTGCTTAACATGTCAGTAGTTTTTGGATGTTGCTTTTGTGCTGGAAAGGAGATTCCATGGCCATTGCTTTTCAAAAAGATCTTTTCTCTTCTTTTTCTGAAATGTTCTTTGTTCAAGTTTTCCTGATTAATTAAGATTCAAGAAGCATATGATCACATCAGGTTTATCTTGATATAATTGGCAAAAATCTAAAATTAAGTATCTTTTGATTGGCAATTGTTATTCTCGGCTTCATTCGTGGCTGAGGAATTCCTCTTAACAATCTAGCCCAGGAATAGATTTGAATCCCATATTAATGTGCTTAATCTTGCAACATAACACAATAGGCACAGCAGAGCCTGAAAAGGTTCATAAATAATGTACGCAACATAGATTCACAGTTCAAACTCTTGCATCTTTAGACGATAAATGTCTTAGAAAGCATGATGTTCCTACCTTTCGTGTTTGTTTTTGTTGGAATTCTAGCCAAAAAGGAGAAAGAATCTCAAGTCAGCAACGGAAGGTGAGGAGGTCTAGCCAGTGGGTTTTTTCTGAACTTGTTTCGGCCTGCTTGAAGTTTGGGAGATGGCAAAAATAAATATCATTTTTCATCCAGAGTCAGATTGAAAGAGATACTCCTGCTCCTCTTCTCTCTTTATTCTTCCATCAACCTTCCCAAATGACCTTTCTGCTCAATAGGATAAATCTCCTTGTGAAAATAAAAACTGTATATTCTAAGTACGTGTAAATTACTATACTTGATTTAGCTTTTTTCTTCTTTTTCTGTCGTTCTATAACTAAACCATGAAATGAAATTCCATGATATGTTCATCGATGCTGAGGTTTACCTGGTCTAGAAATCTACATTGTTTTTAGTGGAGTAGTATGCAAACCCCGAATTACCTTGTCCCATTTGTCAGGAAGCAAACAACAAGCCTACAAAACCCGGCATAGTTGGAGGCTTGACGGGCATGGTATGGTTAAAAGCTAGGGAGCACTAGAGTTAGCAGACTTCAACTACAGAAAACCTGAAGGATATACGAAAAACGATCCCTAGTTAAGATTAAAACTCTTTATAGGAAAGAACTAACTAAAACTTATGTCACGACCCGAGTTCCGGATCCGTGACCGGCACATAGGCATGGTCCCCCTACAAGGTCCCACACCTATGCGAACCCAAACTTACACCCAAACTTATCATTCGACTTCAAAATTGACGCAGCGGAAATATCAAAATAGACTTCAATACATAATTCAATTGTCGGATATAACAAAGTAAACGTATAACATAATTCGATTGTCCTTACACACGAGTTGATTACATATTGTTTTACTTGTGGAGCACTAACTAGACATATGAACAAAAGTATCAAGTATAACCAAAATAGCAGGTTCCAAGAGTAGGACAAATTGACCTGCTAGCAAGCTACGATCCTGAAAATAATGAATAATGAAGGGGTGAGTTCAATAACTCAGTGATTAGATAACATCTAATATACACATGCGAGATAAATATAGCAAAAGAAATATATTAACAAATAGGCTCAAGTTCTTACAAACAAACATGTGATGGTTTCTCAAATAGGTCATAACAAGAATTCAATAGGTAAAGCTCGTCAGAAAATCAGAATGCAATGAGCATGAGGCTCCGTACTGTGGGATGATCAGTCCACACAGGTTGGTGACTCCCCCGACCAACTAGGGTTTCAGATACGATGTGCACAAAGGCTAACACTACCCTGTTAGCATGGGTATTCTGACTGGCATACCATAGGCATATCTTATAATCAAACAAGCATATTCATATCTCAAGGCTCAACTCATATCAATCAAATGAGGAGCTATTAATTCACAAACAGATACAAGCTCATATCAAGAACGTATATTCAACAAATGATTATGCTTTATCGTATCAGAATATAATCAAGGTATATATTATTAAAAAGCATAATCCAATTCATACTACCAAATTCAAATATTTATACTATTTCTCATGCATATTAAATATTATCCACTCACCTGACTTAAGAGCAAATAAGGTTCAGAAGCAGACTGTTGACGAAATCTTATTGATGTCCCGCGGGTAGAATATCGGGATTATCTGAATATATAAAAGAAGATATACTCACAAATGACTCAAAAGAAGTAAAATACCTTTAATAACATATCTAAGAGTTCAAATAATAATCCTATGTGTTTTTAAATCAAACTATCCATTTTTCGCAAAACCTCAAACAAAGGTTTCTACCAAAATCTAATTTCAAATACATAACTCATAAATTGATAATAATCTATCCAATTGGCTTCAATTATCCATCAAACCAATATTAAATTCTATTATTTCACCTAGGGACCATTCTGATTTTCCTCATATTTTTAGGGCCAAATCGTAATTTTACCAAATTGAAGGACTAAATTGAACTCCTTTTAAATTCACAAATTTTGTCCATAATTCATCCTCAATTCTGTCCAGAATCTCGAATTTCACCCCAGGGAAACTGTAATTTTCCAAAGTTCGAGGACCAAACTGTAATTTTCACAAAAGGACCAAAATGACATTTTGTCATCTTCAACCTCACCCCAGAATTTCCAGCAAGGGTTTTCAATTCTCTCAACATTATTTCACCATTTTTCTCAATATTTTCTTAAACCAAACATCTCAAAACTTCAAAATCATCTACAATCAAACTAATTAAACCATTACCCAACACATTCAACCCTTAACATCTCTCTTAATTCATCAATCAAACCCAAATAAAAACAAAATCATAGCTAATAACCATATTTATACATAAATAAACACACACATTACCTTAACAACTTATTTCTCCTTCTTTTCTCCTCCTCTTCTCTTTCCCTCTTTTCTCTTCTTCTTTCTTCCTCTCTTCCCGATTCTCTCTCTCAATTTCAGATCTATTTCCCCTTCTTTTCTCTTTTCCTTTTTCTTTTCTCTTCTTTTCTATTTATATTTATAAGCTTGTGCAATTACTACAACACCCTTAACCTAATTCTAAACCACTAAGGGCATTCATGTATTTTCCTTATTAAAATTTCATAACACCACAACTTAAATGATTAATATAATTATTAGGATTTCTAAATAGGAAAATACTAATTAAATTAAGAGTTATAAGTTAAATAAAAGATAATCCAAATTAAACAAGGAAGATAAAGATAATTGCACGCCATCATTTCTGAATTTTATTTGAATGTCTTGTTGTTTTCCAATCATCATGAGATTTTAAGCAATACGAAACAAGACCTTCAAAATCATCCCTCAAAATGGTACCTCGTTCCCGCTATGAAATCAAAAGTTATGTTTGATTTACCAAACGGCATCTTGGGCTATCACCTAAAAAATAATTGATCATTAATGAAATGCTGCTACAAACATCATCATCATGCCAAGAATATGAGAGATATTTCCCTCATCAATCCCCTTTTGAAAAACTTGTCCTTGAGTTATCTATCATGTATTGAACCCCTTCACACCAACTGAGCAAATACTTTAAATATAGCATTGTAGCCAACATTTTCATGAAATAGCATATCATTAATCGGTGAACTTTCTAATTAATTTTTTGATATGCGCATGCTAAATATTTAATGTTGTACTTCATGCTCCTAAAAAATTCATTTGCTTGTAAGATTTTCATTCATGCATTTTTTCTCTTCAGACATGACCTCGTCATCTCTTATAACTTCTAATACTTCAAGATGATCTTTGAAAGTACTTTTAGAAAAATTGTTAGAAATTACCATGTCTTTGTTTGTAAGATCTTCATTCATAACTGAAAAATCAATCATCCTTTGCCACTGGCTTCTCCAGTATAAGGTCAAAATACTGGAACTATTTGTCAGCAACCTATGTGATTACGTTATCTTCAACCTCATGAGATGACTTTCAAATTTTGCTTTCCATAAACTCCTCCACGTTTTACCTCGCCTTTTGAAAAGGTTGGGCATGAAGCAAATATTATTTATCTACCCAATATAAGATCTCTTCATAATAATCTTGCATAAACTTTAAAATTAAATTTTTGTGAGGATAAAAGGCATGCCAATACAAGTTCTGAAGCCTAGAATTTCAAACCACCATTCTCTAGCACCACAAGAAAGTTTGAGTATGATAAGTCCTATTTTTTATGATAAGAAACCTCGTTGAAATAAAAGAAAGAGGTGATACAGGAACTATTCCCCGTAAATCCTTGGGAATCTACAGAGAAAACATAAACATCAAATTCACATAGAGATGCTACAGGATGAAGACTACTTTAGAAAACTGAGGGTAAATAGCCAATTCTCAAATAAAACACAGTTCACTCATTAAATATGAAAATGAACCGGTGGTAACCAAACCTCAGGATGAAGAGCCCATGTTAGCAGACATCAGGGTCTCCAAAAACGGTTCTCAGCTTCTGTTGTTGAACCTAGCTTAGAACTTGAATCGTTTCTTATAATATTGAGCCTGTTTAAACTAGAATGCACGTTTCCAAAGCTGCTAATGTTTGGCCAGCTAAAGCTGTGTTTGTTTCCGGAAAATGAATTCGGAAACCACTTTCCAAACTTTTCTGTGTTTGTTTGCCTTCCAGAAAATTGGTCAACGGAAAACACTTTCCGGAAGTTGTGAAAAAATTAGAAATATCATTATTTGTTGATTATATCAAATTTGATCCTCAAACTTTTGATTGTTATATATAATTTGTTTTGAATATTTATTTTTCAATTCCATCTCTTAAAATTTAATTTTTATATTAATTTTGGTCCTTATTTTTATAATTGCTATTTGCTTTTTCTTATCATTTTTTATTGAAATTTTTATCTATCAAATTTGGTCCTTATTTTTTATTGTTACTTATTTGATTTAAAATAATTTATGAAATGTTTATTATTATTATTTGAATTTATTCACCTTTCATTTTTTAAATTTTTAGATTTGATCTTTATTATTTTGATCTTTATTTATTTTATTTGAGATAATTTATGAAATTATATTTTTTCAATTTCAATTTCATTCTCATTCAACTTTTTAATTTGTAAGATTTGTTCCTCATTATTTTAATAAACTTGAAAAAAAAATTAATTTATTAATAAATTATTTTTCAGTTCATTTTCCATAACACAAACAAACACTGAAAAGTATTTTCTAGTTTATTTTCCATAACACTGCCAAACATCGAAATTTACTTTCCAAGAATTCACTTTCACCGGAATTCATTTTCCAAAAAAAAATTATTTTCCAGCAAACAAACTGGTCTT
>CM063601.1:12936908-12967848 GCA_032356905.1 Salix exigua
AGTGAACAAACAAACTCATTAAAATTTGAAATTTTAAGATTCCAAGATATATATAATTCTTCTAGCAATTTAATTCATGCATACCTTTTTTTTTAAGTTCATAACAATTTTATTCAACATTTGACCGAATATTTATTCAACATTTATTATAATAAACTAAATCTCTAATAATCTCAATTTTTTTTTATCAAGTTACAATGACAAACCTTGCCAAAAATTAAGTTTGTGACACTTGATATTGCGAGTAAAAATTATTTGTCATGGGGAATACCAGAATTCATCTCGATATCATGGGTCTTGAAGACATCATTAAAGATGGTAATGAAACATCTAGTAAGAAGGCAAAAACCATGATTTTCTTACATTATCATCTCCATAAGGAGTGAAAGATAAAGTATCTCCCAATCAAAGATCTCGTTATTCATTGGAAAAAAATGAAATAAAAAAGTAACCAAAAAAATACAATTATTTTTTAAAAATCTCATTATGATTGGATACATTAACAATTACATGATTTAAAATTGGTAAGTGAATATAATTATACAATGATTACTATAAGTTCTAAATTGAAATCATATAACCGTAATATCACCAATAAAGATATGTTAAAAACAACATTCTTTACTTTTTCATGCATCAAATATGCTCAAGCAACAACAATATAGAGAATGAGGTTGATGAAATACTTTAAATTGATTTCATGTCTCTTTGTTGTTAAACAAAATAATGAGCTATTAATGAAAAATCATGACCGATTGATTCATGTTCATTCCCTGAAGTGAATGGTACAAGATATGATAATAACTATGGTTATGGTTATAGTAGAGGTCGTGGACGTGGTCATTGGCAAAATAGTTTAGTTATTGCAACTATAATTAATAGTCAAATTTATTAAATTATAATAACCTTCATAAAATGAGAAGAAACAAGAAAAGGAGAAGAATATACATATCAGAGATACCAAGAAGATAGAAAATATCTATTTTTGATATGGAATGAAAGGATATTGGTCTCATATCTTCATACAACCAAATATCTTATTGATTTATAATAGTCCTCATTGAAAAGAAGAGAAGAACATAGAAATATTTTTTTCACACCACAAATATTACACCTCATATACAAGATATTTTTTTAAAAAATTGTCCAGACAAATATTCACGTTTGCGATCAGTTCTTAAAGTTTTGATATTAATGCTTACTTTATTCTCCACCAAATTTGTGTGTCGAGTGAAGTAATCCAATACTTTAGACTTATAAATGATTAAATAAATATGACCAAACCATATAAAATAATCTATAAACATGATGAAATAATTTCTTCCATGTCTTTCCCTCATATTTATTAGGCCACAAATGTCCGAATGAATAAGTTGTAATGGACTATTAACTCTTCGAGCAATACTACAAAGGACTAAAGTCTTCATCCAACTCTAAGAGCAGTTTCCTGATCAAGGGATCTCCTACATACTTCTCCTTTGTTGCAAATCTCTTTCGGCTTTCTAGGATCAAATTCAATCTTGATTGTTGCAACCACATGATCACTAGATTCATGTCAAAAGAGTTGTAGAAAAATGTTGAGTATGAGAACACCCTTATTTACTTTTTATTTACCTTGTGACCCAAGACATTTATAGATCTTTGTCACATGGACTCATCTCAAAACGTATGAGTTATGTTATATTTGGTGGTTTTTGACAATCATTGGTTTATGCAATTGGTGAATGTAAGTGATGTATCGGTGAAAATTATCATTGGTTGAAAAAGAGACGCATGAGTTGCATAAAAAGTGGGTTGTATTTGATGATCTTCATGAAAGTTTGTACTTACAACCAATTTATTGGTTAACCATGAAAAATATTGTGAGTGACGACACATTCTAACTCTTCAAAAACTACACCTGGCTGTGCTAAGGAGAAAAATTAATGTGGGTGGGTGCATTTGCCATTAGTTTTTCATGTGAGGCCAGGGGCCAAATAGCATGGGAGCTGCTTTTTAGACATGGCTCAAACAAAAAGAAGAGGTGGTGGTTGTTGTTTGTGCTTCTGTGGTCTAGAACCCTTTTTCTTTTGGCACCATCTACCAAAGAGCTTTATTTTTTCCAAAATAGCTTAGCAGAAGGATAAAAGAGAGGAAACCTTTACACTCTTAAACAAAATTTTGTTGAGAAAATATAAAAGCTATTTTAAATTTTAAAAAACAAATTAAACTCTAGTATCAGTATAATTGCTTTCAAAATTGTCTCAGAATAGAAAATTACAGTTTGAACCTCGACGTAGAAAACAGATCAATAGAAAACAATGGTAAGAATCAGCAACATACAAATGTTGACAAGCAACAAACAAACACTTTTGTTGAAGGAGCCTCAGATAAACTTTAAACAGAATTACATCAAATACACTTTAAGCTCAGATGCTCATGTTGACATAAAAGCAATCCCAACAACTCAAACGAGTACTGCATTTACCTTTCTTTCACCCATGCCATCCATCTAGGGATCGTTGTCATAGGGAACATCCACAACAAGAGATGATGGAAGAATTAAGATTGGCCTTCCATTATGGTGAAATTCAGCAACCATTGAAGCGTGATTTGGCTGATAGTCCCAGTTATTACCAGTCAAGTCCAAACGCTCAAGACTACCTAAATAACAACACGTTTAATTTAGGTTCCGATTCAAGTGTTCACATAAAAACAAGGGTCATTAGCATCATGCTCAAAAGTAGTCATTTCATTTTGTACTACTGCCAATTTCCATGGAAATTTTTAAGCACTTGAAGTTTGGCTAACTTTATGATACCTTGATTTTCCTAGGAGAAAATGTGGGCATGTTTCAAATGTAAAATGTGTTACCAATGTTATACGAACAAAAGAAACCAGTGGAAGTTGTCAACAGCTAATGTTAAAAATAAAAAAATTCATTCTAGTAGACATACCTTTAGATAACTTCAGAGCAGAACAAATAACTGTTAAAGATTCTAAGGGCATGAGATTGTATGCTGAATTGATGGAAATAATGTCTGGAGCCAATGACATGAGCTTTGACAAAAATCTTGCAGTTTCAAACCCACCACGGTTTTTGCTGTACCACTAAGTCATTAGTTGATCCATACTGTTGGCAAGAGCCATAATATCAGTTAAGGAAATACAGATAATTTCAAACCTTATATTGATATCAACAAGCTTCAATTCTGCCATCAATCCTTTCTCTAGTTCCTGAAAGCCAAGTGAACCCAGTCCAATGCCTCCAACATTAAGTGTTTTAATAGATGTGCCCATTATATTTTGCAAAGGTCCTGCTACTTGACTGGTTTACAGTAATTACAAAGTTAATGCAACTCGAGCAAAACATAGACAATAAATTGTTTCTATACCAGAACAAAACAGACAAACCTGCCAAGGTCATTATCTGCAAGCGAGAGAGAGTTTAGCGGTCTTTTCAAGTTTGAAAGGCTATCTAAAAGTTGAGTTGCTCCACTGCAGGAAAGCTCACAATTCTCCAAGTACAACTCAGCCAAGGGAGAGCATCTATCAGGAGCCTCAATAATATAGGGGATTAAGCATCTGCAAAGTTCAACTGCTGCTTTGAGACTTCTGCCTACTACATTGAAAGTGCATGAGGCAAATGAAAATTCAACTAACCTGATGCCGTCATCCTCAATGGGATTGTCACTTATATCCAGGATCTCCAAGTTTGGCATGGAAACAAGTGCATATCTAAGACTCTCCATGTCATCCCTGCGAAGATCATTTCCCCTGAAACCAGAGAATAATTTTGATCATTAATATAGTACAAAACTGTCTGAAAACCAAAAGGCAGTCATACAATTATTAATCATCAGAGTGCTATGACCTAAATTGAATGAAGGAGAAAAAAAAACAGTGGACCTGATTATGCCAAAATTGGGATAGCTTGGTTTAAGATATTGTTCATGAACACGAGAAATAGCATATCATATCACCTTATATTGAGTACACGTAATGATTGCAAAGACTTTCCTATTCCTAACAATGATGGAACTTTGCATTTTGATTTCCCATTGAGATTACGAAGCCATCCTGCTATCTGTAATGTTATTTCAAAAAATCAATCTTTTGCAATTACAGACGGATTCAAAATGTATGATAGATCTAATAAAAATGCATTACTCACATTGTTGTCGGAAAGGTCAAGGATGGATATGCTAGAGGAAACATCAAGAAGAATGCTAAAAAGCATAAATGCAAAATTCCTGTCCAGATGGTTGTCATGTAATTTCAAAGAGCACAGAGACCTGAGAACAAAAGCATTTACAAGTAAGAGCAGTTATAATTGAAGCAAACAAACGAAGCTTCCTAGGAGAACAACTACATTTATACACCAGAGCCAATGAGATTTATAAATAGGTTAATGTAATACAACTAACCATAATTTTCTGCTTTTATTTATAAATAGGTTAATGTAATATAGGACTTCCTGGGGACTTGTCCAATATATTTACCCTCTAAGTACAGACATGCAGATAGCTCATCACAGCCCATTAGATTTGACAGTTTATGAGCATCTCACCAGCCTCAAGAAATCAGAGAAAAAAAATACTATAAGAATCTAATCAAGAACCATGCATAGGTTGAGAAGAATGAATATACCTGCCCGATGAAAGGAATGATACAAATCCAGGAGGTAAGGAAACTGGATTAATTTCAAGAAAGCTGGATGTGTTGATTGAGAAGTGTTGTATTCCATGTGTGTGTGTGTTAACCACATTTAAAGACCCACATATTGCACTCACAAAAGTTGATGAAAGCTTGCAGTAAATGAACTCTAGTGATGTCAATGTTTCACGGTTTTGGATCAACAGTTTGCATAATCCATCAACCTATTGATACAACAATCAAAATTCAGAATTTTTCATTGAATTTGGACACAGGTTAACACAAATAAACATTAATCTAAGGAGCTTGACTGCATTATAATAAGGAGAATTTCCCATTTTCAAGCACAGGTTGCATGCATGAATTTATATTTAATTACATGGTTTCACTGAGCGACTGAATTATTATCCAAGTAAAAATAGCTGCATTCAAGTACTTATAGATCTACCAAGACAGTCACATCCACAGGATTAGAGTATATGGTTGGCTGCACAGGTTAGTGATTCTTAGAGAATTAATTTATCCTTGATACAAATTGATCACTAGTAATGTACATGCTTTTAATGTTACGGTCATAGAAAACCGGTTTCTATTCAGTGCCTTTTCGGTGTTCTGTGGATATAAACTGGTTACAATTATAGCTGAAGTTATTGGTCTTGCATTCTCTCTCAAAAATAACAAGAATTCTTAGCTACTTATAATATCCTAGTGCACATATAAAAAGGAAGCAAGCATACATGTTTCTCATATTTGATCAACCGCACTATCAAACTTTGCAAGTTGCTCTTCCTTAATAATACCTGTTCCAAAATAGCTATGAGCATATCATTCCATCCCAAAGCATTGTCTTGAGAACGATTAACAATGTAAGACTTGGCTTTTAATGCAGATCTTAGAAACAGGTTAATATAATGAAATTTCTTTTGAACTAGACTAAGATTGCTTCTTGACAGAAAAATACGAAACAATAATGATACCAGAGGTTGAATATTCTCTCCCTCCTGCAACTTCAGTCCAGAAGAGGTAAGCAGATGTTGCCATTCTATAGAACCTCATGTTGCTTGGACTATTCTTAGTTAATTTCAAGGGAAACCCTCAAAAACATGATAAATCTAAAGATGAGTTGATCTGGTATGAAAACATGCCTAGCAAAGCTTTGACAAATTGAATAAACAAAAGCTCCTTCCATGATTGCCAGGACAATGGTTTGAACATCTCAACCCCATTGTATCACTTTTAAAAAGAATTCCATCTACACAACCAAATAAATACCAGTAAAAACCAAAACACACCCCAGCCAAATGAATCCATTTATCATCATCATCATTATCATAATAATAATAATAATAATAGAGAAACAAATTCAGAGTTATTCATGGTCTTATTCTACTATCGTAGGGATAAAAACATACACAAGTTTCTGCAACACAGAGCACGTTTTGAAGTCTCAAACAGCTGCAAAGAGAAAACAATATAAATGAACCTAAACCATGTTAGTAGTATAACTAAAGTGGTTTCAACATAATGGACATATTACAGAGGCTCCACAATATGTTACATTGGATAAGTAAAACCAATTTGGTTTCACATTGAATGGTCACTTGCATGAAAGCCTTGATGATGGAATAAGCACGTTGTAAAAAATCAAAGGAAGTGTAAATCAAGCTTTTCTGCATAGTGGCAGATTTTGAATAGATGTTCACTAAGCAACTCGGTTAACTCCAGAATTTAAAGATCTCCTAATACAAAAATTTGGCAATACATGTTACCTAGCGTAGTGCCCAAATTGTTGGCAGTGGTATGATAATTTACAATAATTTGGATGATTTACATGCCCCTCGCAGCCAATACATTTCAGTATACCATCTGCAAGGAACATAACAGCATTTGATGAAACAAATTCTTCAACTTAACAAATCTAGATACACAAGCAAATACATTAAAAAAAATCACAAATTTGTTTCTGAAATGCACTATTTTGATTAGTTACCTCATTTTATTTATTGCGTTAAATAACATGATTCATTACCTGAAATATTAATCTCACCGATGAATCCATCAAACGAGGGGAGCAAAGCTAACTCCGCTGCTTCATCAAGGCAACTGTTTATCCGGTTAACAGAAGAGGAGGAAGAAGAAGAATCCAAATACAAGCAATATATATAAATATAAGAAGAAGAAGAAGACGAATACAAATAATATATATATATATATATAGGTAGCTATACTTCTGCAAATGTGTTTGCCAGTATATCCGTTGCCATTCAAGTTGTGTTTCAGAAGGGTAAAAAAGATCAGGCCAGCGCAGATTAAGCAGAGCCTTCCATGCCGAATCAAAGCTTCCATTTCTGTTGTAAAAAAAACACCAGTGAACTGTTAGAGGGGGCAACGAGAGGAATAACCTAAAATTGAATACAAAAACCATGCTGACGACCTCCCACGCTTTCTCCCATCATCGTTCCAAGGAGCCTCGTAATCATTGCAGTCCTTAAAAGGCCTGCTCAACCCAAATAAAAATCAAATCATTTCCTTTGCTTTCTCTCAAAAGAACCAGCCCTCTTTGTTCTTCGCCGCACACACTTACTTACATATCTGTTTGTAATTTGTGCAAAGCCAGCGGGGGTAATCTTGTCAATAAACGATTAAATAAATGAGACGGGAGATCATATATTTCCGGCCGAACATCATCATCTCCGGCGGCCGCTGTTTTTTTATATATAAAAGATATCAACAATCTTGCAAAAAACAGAAATTCAAAATTGAAATCGTGAAGATGAAATTATTACCGTGCACTACTTCTCTTTTTATCGTTCGGATGACTAGAGATATTAGCGAAGGAGCCTTTTTTGCCATTCCAATTCCTAATTTTGTAATCTTAAAACCAACAGAATCAGCCCTTGATGGAACCAGCGCAGCGTCCTTCGATTTTCTCGATGGTATAAATAACTCACCAGGCCAGTCAAGTATCGGAGACGACTCGTCTCCTATTCCGTTACTTCTTTGCTTTCAGCTTACGACGTCGTGTTGTTGCACAAGGCCTCTTTAATTTTCATTTTTATAC
This sequence comes from Salix exigua, assembly GCA_032356905.1. Classification (NCBI taxonomy): domain Eukaryota; kingdom Viridiplantae; phylum Streptophyta; class Magnoliopsida; order Malpighiales; family Salicaceae; genus Salix; species Salix exigua. The sequence continues at coordinate 12,944,605 of CM063601.1, forward strand.
CAAATTCATTTTTATACCAAATTCTTGGTACGTTTGATATTACTTTTGCTTTTATGATTAAACTTTTAAAAAATCAGTTTCATAAAAAACATTTTAATTGCGGTTAAAAATAAGTTTTAAAGTGTTTGGTTAAAACTATGATTGAGTTTGAGGTTAATGAAAAACAATTTCATGTGTTTGGTTACCATATTTTTTATTGCTTTCAACTTGTAAAATTATTTTAAAAGACATAGATATTCACACACACACACACACACACACACACACACACACACACACACACATATATATATATATATTGTATTAATAATCATAATTTCATAATGTAATGAATAATTTAAGTAAATTGGACATTTTTTATCCTCCAATCAAATAATTTGTAATTCCATCACGAACTAAATTCATAAGTGAATGCCTCTGCAATCCCTGACTATTTGATTGAGGATCAACATCTGGTAAAATATCATCTGAAATAAAATTAGGATTGCGAGACAAAATTATATTGTGATATCTTTTAATGTATTTATATATTATTTTTAATTAAGTTTTTAGATTTTATATTATTATTTTAATATTAAAAAAACCCATCGAAACTCATCTACTTACCCCCCTCCAAACCCATCTGCTTTGTCTCCCTCTAGAAGCTCTCAACTTCTCCATCTCCATAACCCACCCACCCACCCACCTCTGCTTCGTGACCCACCCACCCATCTAATTGTCCATCTACACCATTCCTCATTGTGATTCACACACCGATTATCTATTTCATGGATATAGTCAACAAAGATAGTTTCCAAGAATTTGTTCTCACCCTTCCTATTGGGAAAGACTGGGATAGTGCTCCCCTCCTCCTTCACAATGATACCTGGTATCCATCTTGATGCGGATCAACCCAAAAACACCAGCAAGGACTCATTACATGTTCTAAATAGTCCAATAACGCGGTCTAGGACAAAGGCATTGAAAGAGGCAATGAATGCATTGGTTTTAAAAGTTTCAACTAGGTCAAAATTGTAAGGACCATTGGAGTATCAAGAGGAGACCCCAATACATTTTATCCATGTGTAGGAGGGGTTCAATACAACCTTATTTGGGCCATGAAGTGAGGACAACAAATGAGCCAAAAGAATTCTACTACAACTTGGAAACATGGGATTAATGAGATTGATGGAAGACTATAAAAAAAATCTTATGGGCTTTATTTAATTTTGTTTGCTATAGCCCAAGGCTTATTTAGGCTTAATTAAAACTTTGATTTCAGCTATGATCCAAGGCTTGCTTGGATTAAGGCATGGGCTTTTCAATTTATGATTTTGGGTCAGTTTTGAATGGACCTCTTTTAAGTCCACTTAAGAGGTCCATTAGGGTTAGTTTTTAAAAGACTATTTAAACTCATGTTAGCTAAATTTTGGCAGTGATTGATGAAATTTAATTCTGAAATTTTCAGTTTAAGTGGGAGAGTGATTCTTACATTCTTTAGTTCTTCAACGAACTGAATCCAACTTATCGAAGATAAATTGACTTCGTATTGTCATTCTACTCATTCCAATAGTGTTGGTGCCTTGGAGCAGGTTTACATTGTGTCACACTCCTATCAAACCTATTTCGGCTTTCCAGGATCATATCTCATTCTTGGTTATAGATTGCGTGACCATGTGATCACGAGGATCTTATCAGGTGGTATCTGAGCTAGGCTTTGAAACAAGGTCCTATTATTCTGTTATTTTCGTGCTTTTTTTAGTGTTTCTTGAAGTTTTCTAGTGTTTGTGTTCATCTTCTTGTTCTTCGTATCAACGTCATCTAATAAAAAAAGAGGTTATATTTCATTATCTTTTTCTCTTCATTTAAGTATATTAAGAAAAAAAAAGAAAACATAAAATAAAAGAAAAGAAAGAGAGATAGAGGCATTACTTGAAATTTGAAGAATCATTGAAATCTTGCAGCAGAAAACATTACTCTAGGGGTTGAGATAGGATCATATGTAAAATTTGAGCTTATTCTAATATTGATTTCTTGAGGGGGGGTTTCGAGATTCATTTCTGCCGTAGAAAACACTACCTTAGTGAACTCATATAAAAACACTACCTTAGTGAACCCATATAAAAACACTTTAGAATCAATTGAAACTTTACATTTTGCGTCTTGGGGTTGATATCACATGATATATTAAATTGGGACTTATTTCGATATCGTATACTAGATTTTTCAATTGGAGGTGCATTTCTGCCGCAAATTGATCACACGAAGGTTTGAGTTCCTTTAAGTACGAGAACAACCTATAATTTGAGTGTTGTTTTTATTTTAGTATTAAAATACTAAATATAGATTTTGAGGTCATTTCAAAGTCATTTGGTCTAAGTTTCTGTTACGTAAAAATTGTGGAAGAGGTTAGATTCTGCTCAAGTCTCAAAACGTGATCCTTAATGTTTAGTTTTGTCCAATTCTCTATTTTTGTTCTATTTTTAGTTATCTAGGAGTCAAGTAATTGTTTCACTGATATTTGCTTCTATTTTATTGTGTCTTGTATAGCCATAATTCGTACGAATTTGCATTGTTACTCACAAAATCGTAATTGTAGTTTTGTTTTTAGTATTTTTATTGCTTCTTGAGTATGAAAATCATAATTAGAAAGCGCAGTGAAGGCTGTTGATTTTGATTTATTGATTTTAGTTCTGAAAGAAACAAAAGAAAGCAAGTTGTGAAGTAAAAGACGTAGTGAGGTTATTAGAGTGAAAAGCCTTGATTTTGTTTTGTGTGAAACACAAGAGTTGTAGGATATATTTTTATGCTACTAACTAAATTTTGTAGATTCAAAGGATGTAGGAAAACAAAGAATTAACGACACAAAACGCTGATATAGCGTTCCAATTACGAGCCATACGTCAGTAACTTGAGTTGTTGTTTAGGACATCCAATAATCGGAATGATGAGGTGAATTCGATAAAGCAACAGAATAGTGGGGTTGATCGCCGAGGAAATATGGTTTGTATGGTCGTACAAAATAACATATTTGATTTTGAAGAGTATGTTGATGAAAACACAGATGTCGGTGAAGATGACTATGTTTTTGTATATGTTGGCCAAAGAATCAGGTCTGGACCGAACAGAGCTAGGAGGAATATGAAATTATGTGGCATGCCTAGTCACCTTTCAAATCTGGCTGAGAGTGGAGGTAAGACAAAAGGAGAGAAGAAAGTCAGGAAGAGTGATGAGAATTGTGTGGAAAAACTAGAGAAACAACCTAGTTTTTATGCTAGAGAGGGTGAGGTCAGATCTTCATATTTCATTAACAAGCCAATGATTTTACTTTTGTACAAGGAGGCTTACTTTAATACTAATGATCTTGATTATATTGTGCCTAGAGTTGCTATTTCTTTGTTGCAGGAGTTTGATGATGTGTTTCCCGACGATACTCCAAGCGGATTACCATTATTGCGGGGGATAGAGCATCAGATTGATTTTGTACCCGGAGTTTCAATTCCTAACCGACTAGCATATAGAAGCAACCCCAAGGAGACGAAAGAGCTGCAAAACCGAGTTGATGAGTTGATGGAAAATGACTACATTCGTGAGAGTATGAGCCTTTGTACCGTACCCGTGCTACTTGTGCCTAAGAAGGATGGAACATGGAGGATGTGTGTTGATTGTCGGGCTATCAATAACATAACGGTAAAATATAGACACCCTATTCCTAGGCTTTATGACATATTAAATGAGTTACATGGATCTTGCATTTTCTCTAAAATTGACTTGAAAAGTGGGTACCATCAAATTAGGATGAAAGAGGGTGATGAGTGGAAAATTGCATTTAAGACTAAGTATGGTTTATATGAATGGTTAGTAATGCCGTTTGGACTTACAAATGCACCAAGTACATTTTTGCATTTAATGAATCATGTGTTGCGTTCATTCATAGGTAAGTTTGTAGTTGTGTATTTTGATAACATTTTGATCTATAACACGAACTTAACTAAGCATTTTAATCATTTGTGTTATGTACTTAGTGTGTTGCGTGATAAATTGTATGCTAATCTTAAAGTGTGTCTTCTGCATGGAGAAAATGGTGTTTCTTGGCTATATTGTAATTGCACAGGGTATCGAGATGGACGAGAAGAAAGTTAAGGCCATCCAGGAGTGGCCTACACCCAAATCGGTAAGTGAGGTAAGGAATTTTCATGGGTTAGCTAGTTTTTTCAGGCATTTTGTGAAAGATTTCAGTACAATAGCTGCACCCTTGAATGAAATTGTTAAAAAGTCAGTTGGGTTTAAATGGGGGGAAGAACAAGAATTGATTTTTGTTCTTTTGAAAGACAAATTATGTTCTACACTTGTTTTGACTTTACCTGACTTTGAAAAAGCATTTGAAATAGAGTGTGAAGTTAAGTAGAGCGACCTTTAAAAAATCCCACTTACAAAAAATAACTTTATGCCTTGATAAGAGCACATGAAACATGACAGCATTACTTGTGGCCAAAAGAGTTTGTAATCCATTCAGATCATATGAGTCCTTGAAACATCTGAAAAGGACAAGGTAAATTGAATAGGAGACCTGCAAAATGGGTTTAATTCATTAAAACTTTTCCTTACGTGATCAAGTATATGCAAGGCAAAGAAAATATCGTAGCCGATGCATTTTCGCGCAGGTATATTCTTTTAAACACCATGAATACTATATTGCTAGGCTTTGAATATATGAAGGAATTGTATGGAAATTCGGCTTTCGATAAGTTTTATTTTATGGATGGTTATTTGTTCAAAGAAAATAGAATGTGTGTTCCTGCTAGTTCTTTGCGTGAATTACTTATTCGTGGGGGGTGGTTTAATGGGTCACTTTGGGGTTGCGAAAACCTTGGATGTATTGCATGAGCATTTCTATTGGCCAAAGATGAAAAGAGATGTGCAATGAATTTGTGAACAGAGCATTGCTTGTTGAAAAGAAAAATCTAGAGCATAACCACATGGTCTCTATACACCATTACTTTTTCCTACTGAACCTTTGGTAGATATCTCTATGAACTTTATTTTACGTTTACCTAGGTCAGAGAAAGGTAGAGACTATTTTTGTTGTGGTTGATAAGTTTTCTAAAATGGCGCATTTTACTGCACGCCATAAAACAAATGATACATCTCATATCACAGACTTGTTCTTTAGAGAGATTGTATGTTTGCATGACATTGCTAAGAGTATTGTGTTAGATTGTGATGTTAAGTTCCTTAGTTACTTTTAGAAGACTTTATGGGGAAATTTGGGAACCAAACTTTTATTTTCGACAACATGTCATCCTCAAACAGATGGGCAAACTGAGGTAGTCAATAGAACATTATCTCAGCTTTTGTTGTTGTAATACAAAAGAATTTGAAAAGTTGGGAAGAATGTTTGCCTTTTGTTAAGTTTGCTTATAATAGAACTGTGCATTCGACCACTAGTTTTTCTACTTTTGAAAGTGTTTATGGTTTTAATCCACTAACTCCTACGGACTTAATTCCTTTACCTTGTGAAGAAAGGGTAAGTTTAGATGGTGGATAGAAGGAAAAGATGGTGAGACAACTTCATGAAGGAGTTCGATTGCAAATAGAGAAAAAGAACAGATTTTACGCTTCTAAAGCAAATAAAGGATGTAAAGTGGTTGTTTTCTAACCCGGTGATTGGGTTTGGTTGCACATGCAGAAGGAATGATTTCCTAACAAAAGAAAATCAAAATTACAGCCTCGTGGTGATGGTCCATTTCAGGTTTTGGATAGAATAATTGACAACACATACAAAATTGATCTTCTAGGTGAGTATAGTGTTAGTGTTACTTTTAATGTTGTTGATCTTACATTGTTTGACACAGATATTGATTTGAGGTCGAATCCTTTCGAGGAGAGAGGGGATGATGCAGATCATCCCAAAAACACCAGTAAGGACTCATTACATGTTCCAAATGATCCAATGATGCGGTCTAGGACAAAGGCATTGAAAGAGGCAATGAATGTATTGGTTTTGAAGGTTTCAACCAGGTCAAAATTGCAAGGACTATTGGAGTATCAAGCGGAGACCCTGATACATCTTATCCATGTGCAGGAGGGGTCCAATATAATCTTATTTGGGCCATAAAGTGAGGACAACAAATGAGCCAAAAAAATCCTAGTACAACTTGGAAACATGGGATTAATGAGCTTGATGGAACACTATAAAAAAGCCTTATGAGCTTTATTTAATTTTGTTTTCTATAGCCCAAGGCTTGTTTGAGCTTAATTAAAACTTTGATTTCAGCTATGATCCAAGGCTTGCTTGGATTAAGGCATTGGGTTTTCAATTTAGGATTTTGGGTTAGTTTTGAGTGTACCTCTTTTAAGTCCACATAAGAGGTCCATTAAAGTTAGTTTTTAAAAGACTATTTAAACTCATGTTAGCTAAATTTCGGCAATGATTGATGAAATTTAATTCTTAAATTTTTCAGTTTATGTGTGAGAGTGATTCTTGCATTCGTTAGTTCTTGAACGAATTGAATCCGACTTATCGAAAATTAACTGACTTCGTAACGTCATTCTACTCATTTCATTAGTGCTAGTGTCTTTGGGCAAGTTTACATTGTGTCACACTCATATCAGACCTATTTCGGCTTTCCAATATCATATCTCATTCTTGGTTGTAGGTTGCGTGACCATGTGAGCCTATTGCATCAGAGGAGTTGTTTCGTTTCAGCAAAACTTCAGGGCTCAAGACACCAATATAATAATAACAAGCTCAACCAAAACCCATCTGCTTCTAACCCAACTTACCTCTCAACTTCTCCATCTCCACCATCCCCTCTACACCTCTTTGTTTTAAGTTCATTTCATAACGCTTAGAGAGAGACAAACTTGCGATTGGTTTTACATTTGAATTGTAGTTTCAATCGATTGAAAAGCATGAGGTTTCTACTTTTAAAAATAACCAGTTTCGATCTATTTTTGTGGTGGGTCCACAACAAATTAAACTTTTTTTTTTGTTACCAAACACTATAAACTTGTTTATTGTTTGAAAAGCCGGTCAGATAATGTTACCAAACGCTTTCTAAGTCTTCACGATGACCTCTCCATTAATAGGTGATACATGTGACATACTTTTTTTATTTTGTTTTCTCTTCCCTTAGTAATTTTCAGGTCCCAACTAAGGTTGTTAATATTGTTTTGGTTGACACTTTGTTTTTTCTATTGGTATAAAATATTTCGGTTTTGAAGTCTTTCGATGTTGTACTTTTCATATATAATTAATTAATTATCTACATGAAAAAATTAAAAAACAAAAAAAATAAATATACTTTTTATTTTTTTATAAAATCAGTTGATGCAATAATTTTTTTTATAATATATATTTTTAATTTTTATTATTTTGATTTTGGTATATATATATATATATGACAATACATAATTATACATATAAGCAGGGAATGAAAAGTTTGAAAAATGGGAGATGACAATTTTCATGCGGCGGGAGATGACAAGTTGTTAGGTGGCGGGAGATGAAAAGCAAGTCAGGCAGGAGATAAAAAAAATTTATGTACCTGAAACCAAAGTTGTCAATTCCATTATGTTCTGTTAAAAAAACCGAGATGAAACAACATCGTTTTCGTCTCGGTTTTAATTTCAGGCCGTTCCGGAACTTCCGGCTGGAACGTCTCGGTACCGTTCCGGGTGTTCCGTTTCGGCCTTAAAATCCTCTTTATTTTGATTAACTTGTGATTTGTTTTTTCTAATTTTGAGATTATATTTGTTTGACTTTGTGTTTATATTGTATAATTTAAAGTTAATTTATCTTGAATTTAATTATGCTTGTTAAATTAATATTTTAATATATATATATATAATACAACTCCAAAACAGCACGCTAAAACGCTCCGAAACCGGAACGGTATTGACAACTTTAGGTGAAACGGCCCAAACAAAGTAATACTGACATGTTTTGGTTGGTATTTTACCAAAAAAAATCCAAAACGGACTGAAATTTAAACCGAGATAAGAATGATGTTTTTTTTTTTAACTGGTATAAAACGTTTCAGCAGAAACAAAACGGTATTGACAACTATGACTCCAAATTTGTGAAATTTTAAAGCAACCCTTTAATTTATTGGTGTCTCATATTTAGTCCCTGCACTTTTTAATACCATTTGTTTTTTAAATAATTCATATAATTGATTTTGTTTTCAATTTCATCATCATTTATTTCGTTTTTTTTCAGATAAAATCTTTATTGTTTTTATTTTTGTTTCTTTTTTTAATCATTTTTTAATTAAATTTTAATCCTTAACATTTTTTTATTTAATTTAATGTCAAACTTGGTCAAAAGAATTGAATTGTTATTTGTTTTGTTTTCTATTTTTTATTGATTTTTTTTTAATTTCATGTCTCAATATTTTGTTGATGAAGAATTTGACTTCATTTTTTTTTATTTGGTATCAAGAATCAGGTCATTAGTTAAAATGATTAGCCAACGTTAACTTAGGTCTTCTTTAAAGATTTTTTTTTTACAATTACTCTTTTTTTTATCTCACTCTTCTATACGGTTACTCCAATCTTATTTGTCAGGTCATGAGTTTCCTATATGAACTTGGGTTAACTCGAGCAAAGATCATTTTGTTTGAATTATCTGTTATTGTCCTAGGCCATATTTATTTTATTAGAGATGGTTTTTAAATTTAAATTTTTTTTTCAAACTCGACCTCCTTTAGTTTTTTGTATTAGATTTTATCCTTATTTTTAAAATAACTAGGAATTGAGTCATATGATTTCACAAGTTACAATTTTATCATCTATAAGTTTTTTTCCTATCAAATTTGATCCCAATAGTTTTGTTGTTATATTTTTAATTTGGCAATTTATATATATATATATATATAATCCTTTAATATCAAATTAATTAGGCGATGGGTTTCTTAATCAAGCCTTGGTCGAGAACTTCATAGACTATAGATTATACTAAGTTACCAAAGTGCAAGAGGTTCAACCGAATTTGCTTAATTTGTTTTATTTTTAAGATAATGTTTTTATTTTATTTTATCATACAACATTGATTCAATTAAAGATTAGGCTATTCTTATTTATTTGACTTTTATCAGAATTTTCACTAACTTTGATAATGTTTTTGGTTATCATAATTCTTTTTGTTTATTGAGTTTGCTTTGATAATTATTTAAATTGATATATTATTTAATTATTTAATTTTTAAACATTAGATTGGTTGGAAATGAGATTTGTTTTTTAGTTTCATTTTTCAAGGTTGAAGATTTGTTTCATATTGGGCTTTCTGATTATCTCCAATTTCCTTTCTGTTCATTTATTTTACTCACGTCACTTGGATTGCGTGGTTGGTGACTTAGCCTGCTTGACTCATGTTTTTTTAGGATCATTTTTTTTAATTATCATTTTTTTTATGTTTTATCCTTTGATATTGAGTTGTTTAAGAATTAAACTTATCGTTTCTAGTTTGTTTTCTATTGGGTTATCTTATTCACATGATCTAAGTTAGAGTTTCGTTGGCTTGTTCAATTTGTTGGGTTTTTTTTTATCCTTTTTGTAATTCATCCTTCTACATTGGATTTGTTTGGAGTTGGACTTCAATTTCTTCTTCTTTTTATATTGGTCTATCCTAATCTCATTATTTGCCTTATATATTTGCACGCTCACTTATTGTGGTTTCAAACAATGATTACGCCATAACCGCTCTGACAAGGTCATGAAAGTAACCAACCTAGTTGGCATTAGCTGAGACATGCACCTGTACAAAACCACCAAACTCTCTCTCGCCTTCACACTTAAAAACTCTTCAAAAAGCCCTTAAACCATACCCTCAAGATCAAAAGGTTAAAAACACCCTTCCCATTGATCTTCAAGTTGTTATAAAACTATTTGAACCCAAAACTAGAAATCTTTGATAAAACCATCAAGTTTTTAGTTTGTTATAAATAAACATAACAAACTCGTTTATAACCTTTGGTTTAGTCTATAAAAAAGACAAGTAATCAACGAGGAAAATGAGGACAGAAAAAGGAGAGAAACAATATGTTTAATAACCCCAAATAGGCATTTCTTGATAGAAACATTATTGTTATAAGTGGCTTCTTCCAGCTGAATATCATTTCTAATTGTCTGTTCAATATAAAATTCCCATGAAGCGAGACCTGATATTCTTGTTAAAACTTTTTGAAGAGAGGGTTATACATAACAAAGCCCTTGTTGAATGAGAATCAGGATCAGCCAAGTCCTATCTCAGTTTTAGAACCCCCATTTGAAGAGGATGACAACACAACAGTCCCGGAGGCTTCTAGCAGTATAAAAGCAAGGTTAAAGAGGTAAATATTGGGACTTTGGAGAAATTTCTAACGCGTTTACCTGGTTCCTAGCCAGATCATATGAATTCAATCTTGAATGCAGGAATAGAGGTGCCTCTCAAGTCTAATTTGATTAATAAATCAGCACCAATAGAATCAGTGGCTCGAACCTTATCGTGTGATGATTCCCGTGCAGAGACACCCAGTCCTTGTCCATTAAAGCCCTCTCCAGTCTCCTCAGGTGCCGAGGAAGATGAAAAGGATTGGTTTTTCTTGGTCCATACTCTGCTAACAACGACTGGCCTTGATTCTGACCTGCAATTACATTCATTTTTTGCCAGGCGGCATTCGCCCGAAAGTCACTGAGAGACAGATATGTTAGCCTGAATGACAAGGAGCATTTGACTCTGTGAATGCAACCCTAGTTGAGATTACAGGTCATAGATCAGACAGGAGCACAAAAGGCTAAGACTTGCAGTGGGGTTCAAAACTGGTTGGTAGAGGGGGCACAGCCCCAGATAGTTGTTGACTACTTGTGGGCTCACTTGAAGGAATGGTTTTGTAAATTTGGGGAGCCTGGTGGTGGAGTTGATAGGGAAAGGGTGGGTAGATAAGAAGATGAGAGGGGAATTAGACAGCTTAGGGAACGAAATAGAAGGAAAGTTGCTGGATGAGCTTGTGGAGGAGGTTGTCCTTGATTTGACAGGGAGGCTGTGATGAGGCTTCTTTCTATTTTGATGATTTATTTTTTCACTTAAAAAGAAATCTATTCTTTCTATTTTGATGCTTTGTGTATAGAGGTGTAGTGTGTGTGTATATATATATATATATATATATATACTAGCTATATGCTCACATGATGCATGAGCATTGTCTACGTATATAATGTTTTATAATTAAATTAACAACGGTTATCATATAATATAGCTTGTATAAAAAGTTTAGAGAACTACAACATAAAAAAGTTTGTTTCAGTAAACATAAGTTACATTTTTGGAATATACGTAGTGTCACAAAAGATGACAAAAGAGTGCTAACTATATAATTTGTACATCGATTGCAAAATAGATGGATATTGAGGTGCAGAACAAAGCAAAATCCCTTCTTCGAAATGAGACATGTCATTTTGTTGCTAATCTTCCTGAAAAAATAAAATTTGCATGGTGATAAATGAAATGGTGAAGAAATTAAGTCTTCTAATTGAAAATTCGAGAAATATTATGGAAGAACAAATGCAGACAAATCAAGTAAAGAAACAATCAAAAACTAATATCATATGCTGTAAAAATCATTGTAAGTATTAGAAAAAAGGAAAAAAAAGGGATGAGAATGCAATTATTGGGGGATAAATTGTATTAATGGAAAACTATCATGCCAAATTATAGCAAGGGAACACCTGGATGTATAGTTTTAAGTGAAAATTTCAACAGCTTTAACAATATTAATTTCAACAATAATAGTAAAAATGAAGGTAATAATAGTAGTAGCAATATGAAACATATATACATATATGTACTTGGAGAAAGCGAATGGGATGAACGATAAAACAACTAAAGTAGATCTAACATTAACATTTAGACGAAAACAATGAATAACAGAAAATGAAGCATTATCAGTAACAACGCTAAATTTTTTCCCCTATTTGTTTGATTTGTTTAATCTTTCACCTTACAAAAAGGGTGAATGAAGCATGAGAATTTTTTTTCCTATCGCTGAAATTTCTAACGAAATTTCGACAGAGTCTCCCCTATATTGGGAGATCCCAAGTTATCCATAATACAACCTGCACACAAATTCAGTCACATTTCATCCACAATCATATCCATTTTTAATACAATCAATTGCATAATTCAATCCAGAATATGTTTAGGACCATATTCATTCTTAAACTCCATCATAAGATATAGTAAAACAACTAATACACAATTTTAACAATAATAAAAACAATCTAGGCAACAATGTCAATAGTAGAACCCAAAAACCATCAAGTATGCAACTATAAGAAAAAGAAACAACAATTTCAAAAAACACCAACGATTACTCAAAACTAATTAAATGTATAATCCAGTTATACAATGAATCATATAGCATATATATTGGTTATATTATGCTTTTTAAGTAAGTTTAATAATTATCATGCATCCATAGTTGTATTGTTCAAAAAGCAACAACATTGTTCATAAGTAATAAAATTCATAATCAAGCTAAGTTTAGTAATAGAAATAATTGGTGTGCAAAGTGACCTCTGATGGTGGAGAAAGGTTGTCTTTGTTCCTTTTAGTTGGATGATTGATTTTTGTTTTAGATGACTGCAAAATTAAGGAAAAGAGAATATTATTGTATAAGAAAGCTTATTTATAGGGAATGCAAATGATGTATGAAAGTAAAGGCATGAAATTGTTCTGCAATGACTAAAAGTATTGAATTTGAAAATATAAATATATGTGTGATAAAATGAAACTTATATTTTTTCTGAATGAGGATCGGTGAAATCCAAACATTTCTTAGCCTTCAGGCGATAACTGTCTTCTTGGTGTTGAGATGGTGGGGTGCAATCAGGTGGTGTTATTGGAGTAAGCGTGTCCGCTTGAACTATTGATGAGTCTTCAATAGTAATGGTTGTCGGAGTGGTTGAGGAATGAAATCGTACATTTAGATGTGAACAACAAACAATCTAAAAATAAAGCAAATAAAGAAGCAGAAAGAATGCATATTGAAATAGTACATTTAGATGCAAACAACAAAGAGTCTAAAAATAAAGCAAATGAAGAAGCATAAAGAACGCATCATGAAATCATAAGAAAAATTCAAGCAAGGGAAAAGAAGACCAAATATTGCGCCCAACAGGAAAAAGATCTAACATTTAATACCCATAACAATAATATTTTAACTGAACTTGAAATCTAATTTAACCTATTTGATTTAATTTTGAATTCATTAATAAATGTTAAATTAGATCTTGCATTTAATTTAATTTAATTTCTAATGCAATACAAACTTCTTAATTTTGGATTGAATCTCACCTAATTTCAATTCAATACTTTCTCTCTCAATTTATTTTTAATTAAATTTTTTATGTAATATTGATTTTGATTCCATACAAACTTAAATAACTCTTAAACAATGATTAAGAAAGAAAAGAATAGATATCTTTCAAACTTGGGATAAGAGAAGAAAAATTTGAATAGATCATGGACCATTACAGTTGAAAAACCATGAAGAAAAAGAGATAAGAATCGCTTATTGTGAGATATAATCATACAGATTGCACTATCAGATTTTTCTCCACGATGAAAAATATTTGTACATCTCCGAAAGTTCTACTTGTGATGCATGCACAAAACCATGAATGCTATTCTCTTCATCTATAGGATCATTGTGCATAGCGTGCTTAGTTTATTCTCCGGTTGTCAAATGTAAGATTACATTTAAGGCATATGTTAATGTTGGGGTATAAACCATGGGTGCATATTCCTCAATATTATCAATTAGAACTCGTTAAATTCAGAAATAGTATTATGACCTGGTATATCATAGACAAAATAAAGAAGCCTATAAGGTTAGAATGGATTGCACCCTAACGAGTTTACATGATTTCGAGTACACACCCCAGCAGTTTACATGGATGATGGAGAGGAAGACAAGCGATACTTAACAAATAATCGAGGCACCTCTTAAACCAAGGTTGTCAACCACCTAACATCATAATGGGATGTCTCACTGTGTGCAAACCAGTGGCCGTAACATTGACAAAGAAAGGGAGAGAATACAAAGATTAAGAGCAGGGAAATTTTACATAAGTAAGAGGGATTTCCCATGAGTTTGAGCAAAATGAAAACAACGATGTGCACATCCAACCTTTTACAATAATTGTTTTCTCTCTATCAAGCAATCGTTAGCAGGTTTTATAGCTAGTCATCAACCAACAACCACAAAAACAGACGTTGTCAATGAATTCTCACTGCTGTTATATCTCATAATTGGCGGACATGGCCAAAAGTCAAGTTTTGACATGGGAACAAAGAGCAAGAAATGGAACTCAAACATTGAACATTCATAGCTACTAAAAATTCGAGTCCAAAGCATGAAGCGGATAAATGAGCTAAAACAGTAGAAATTAAATCCACAATAAACGACTCCAAATTTAAAAACTTGATTAAACAAACTCGGATGTAAAATTAGAAGGGAGGAGTAAATCACCTGGTAGTACATAGTCTCATACTAATACTTGGTTGAGGAAATTGTGGCTAGCTATTTATATACATGTTTCTCTTCTCTCAATATAAGCTAGATATGGTACTGACTCCTTTTCAATTAAATTGATTCGTCATCTACATTCATCTACAGTTGTTAATCTAATTTTATAATGCGTGCTTTCTACATACCATATTCTTGATAGATGCTTAGTATTTTTGTTGCACTTTGCCTAGTTTCGATTAAGATGCAATGTTGTGAATTGGATGAGCCAAAAGCGCCTTCATTATTTTTTTCTTCATTGTCAACTATTATATGATGTGTGCTTTCTCCATACCATATTCTTGAAAAACACAAACAACAAAGCAGACAAGCAAGAGCAAAAACCCATAAACAACATACCTCAAAATTATCATTTTATTAATTAATTAAGACTCTAAGCCAAGAGCAACAAAAGAAGGAGCAATTAACCCGAATGCACACCCAATAAAACCAAACCGAGAGCAACAAAACGAAGCCCCAAGTTAAACCGAAAATGAAATCAGATCCAAATTGAAGAGAAACCCTAACCCGAACCCAATTCAACCAAAAACCCACTCCCCAACACACATAAAATTAAAAATGCAAGCAACCCGAACCCAATCAAACCCAATCCCAAGCACTGACAATGAAAAATCAGAAAAACCCAACCAAAACGAACCCATTACAATCAATCAATGAACACCCAGAGCAGAGAAAACATGAATCGAGGGAGATAATGGGTAGAAATGAACTCACTGAAAAATAACCGAGCAAACGCAGAAATTTAAGAAAAAAAGGGGGCAAAATCATACCTAATCGAACGCAACCTCTAGAAATCAGTGGCCTCGACAACAACCAAAATTGGGGAAATCGCTAACATCGAATCAATTGCAGAGATTAGGGTGTTTTGAAGGTTAAAAGGATCAAACTGAGATGGGTTCAGAGACTAAGATGGGATCAAACTAATAAAGACTCACCTGTAAAACTTTGACTCTTCAATCAAGTCTTGGAGATCGTAAGATTTGGCCTTTGCGCCCGGCCGAGAGACCTCAGCATCAGACCGTCGTTCTCTCTCTAGGCGAGAACATGAGAGTGAGACCGAGCAGGCAGAAATTGAATGAAAAGAGAAAGGAAGAAACCAAAAGTGCCCCGAGAGAGTAAATAAGAGCACCGAGACCGTCGTTCTCTCTCTAGGCGAGAACATGAGAGTGAGACCGAGCAGGCAGAAATTGAATGAAAAGAGAAAGGAAGAAACCAAAAGTGCCCCGAGAGAGTAAATAACAGAAGCCGACTCATTAAGGGTAAATACACCATTATATCTGCTCCGAGTCCACGATGAACTCGTGAGGGAGCTACATGATATTCGGCCACAACGTTTATTTTTCTTGTAATATATATATATATAATGAAACAATAATATATCGAATGAATTTGGGTTAATTTAGATTAATCTTTCAAATATATGATTTTAAATAAAATTATAAATTTCAATTCGTAATAAACTTGTTGAGTAACAAAATTAAAAAAAAAATCTAAAAAAAGATATAATAAAATGATTTTAACTCTAATTGTAATTTATATTTTACTTGTTTTTTTTTCATCTTAGAGATTAATTTTAGCTGATAGGAATAAAAGATTTTTCACTTTAATATTTTTTCATGTAAATATAATTTATTTATATACAGAAAAAAGAAAAAAATTAAAGACAAATTACAACAATCTATTTGTCAGCATTATGAAATTAAACAAATTTATTAAATTGTTTTGAAATAAATGTGAACTAAACAATATAATAAATAAGAGGGTGTTAATTAGAATTTTAAAAAATCAATTAAGAGAAAAAAATAAGGGAGAGGTTATTAATTAAATTTAGAAAGAAAAAAAAAGTCAAGTGGTGTCAAGCTTGACAATCAGTTCACATGCCTGGTCAAGCATAAAAAAACACACACGTATGTTTCCCTGGAAGCTAGATCTACACATCTACAACGTTGATAGACGTCGCAGAATAGAAAATTTACTAAAATTGGGTACATTAATATTAGTAAAAGAGCTAAAAAGAACTCGGCTAGCCACAGTGCACCCACACTCATGTGCACCTGTCTTTGTTTTTTTTTTTTTTGCACTGAGATACTTTTTATAATTTTTATGGTGGAAATGACAAAGAAAAGTCTGCGGCCGAGCGGCTCGCCTGCGCGCGTAGGGGTTTGAACCCCTCAGCTATCAAATTGATTGTGCTTTTAATTTTTTTTTCTTCTGAAATACATGTTGCTTTTCTTTTCTTTTTTCCTTTTTGTTTTATTATTATTATTATTCTAATGAATGATATTTGAAAAGCAACTGACCCATATATTTGCTTTTCTTTTCTTTTATTATTATTATTCTAATGAATGAAAGTGGCAGAAATTAGTAAAACAATTAAAAAAAATGGAGCGAAATCTAAGACCAGGCAAATATAAAACAAATTCAAAATAGAAATTATTCGGAAAAACATAGCAACTATTTGATAAACATTAAAATCTATTTTCGTTTATTTTTCACATATTTAAAGAACATAAACAAATAAAAATTCCGGTTAAAATAAAAAAAATATAAAATACATTTTCAAACAGTATTGAATAGTGAAAAATATTTTTTACTCATCCCACAACGTAGAACATATATTTTTTAAAAAAATTTCAAATGAAATGATTTTTTCAGCTAATATTTGTTTTTGTTTTATCATCTATTATATTTTTTTATGTGCTATTTCAAATTTACCAAATTTTTCTTTCTTTTAATTTTTTTATTGGTTTTAATGTCATTATTTTCAAGTTAGATGATTTTTTCCCCCTGGTAATTATGTTTTTATTTTAGTTATTATGATTTGTTTTTCTTTTATTTATTTCTTTCTTTATTCATCATTAACACAATAATAATAATAATAATACTATATTCTTTTTCTTGCTTACTCTTTTGTTAATGTTTTTAAGTGTTTTTTCTTTCTGGATAATTTGATAATTTTAATTGATTTTGCAATAATAACAATATTCATTTTGTATCTAATATTACTGGGAATAAAAGACAACTCAAAAATAAAAAATAGACAAATTTACCTAGGTTATCTACAATTAAAAAACGATACAAATCATTTTTATCCGGATTACGAGTGTTCCTTTTAAATGACAAATAAGTCATTATTATATGTTTTATATTTATTGCATATTATCGCCTAAAAATATATAAAGAGAAAAAAGATGACCTTGGATTTTTGCAGGAAAAATATTAATATCGAGCATTCTTACATACATTTAATATAATAATATGATGAATAAATTTTATAAAAAAATTGGTTATGAATTTTAATTTTATTCTCTTTTCTTCAAGTTTATTTCTTAAAAAATAAACAAATTGAATTTTTAATATTTAAGATCTAATATTACCCAGGAAAAATACTACTCAAAAAACAAAAGGTAAACAAATTTGACTATATTATCTACAATTAAAAATATACGAGGCACTTTTCGTTTCGACTACACTCGTTCTTTTAGACGGCAAAAAGTAATTATAGCATGCAATAAATTTATATTTTTACAAAAATTGCAATATTTTTATTTATAATGTGTCAGATCTAATATTACTAGGAAAAAGGCAACTCATATTTTTTACAAATTTAACTAGGTTATCTACAATTAAAAAACTATAAAAATCATCTCCTATTTTGATCACACTATATAATATGTGAGACCAGGTATATGTGTTTAATATTTATTTAATATTATCGCCTAAAAATATATAAAGAGAGAAAAATAATGACTTACAATTTCTTGCAAAAAAATTTAATATCGGTATTCTTAAATATATTTAATATAATAATATGATGAATAAATCTTATAAAAAAAACTTTGGCTTTGAATTTAAATTTAAATTTATATGTTAGACTCTTTTTTTTTCCTTTTAAGAAACGGTGACCTTTGTTTCACATGTATTTTTATTTTTAGTGTCAAAGGCGATTGTTCTTTTTAACCGGGTTTTTTTTTTAAACCAATGTATCCGTGACAAAAAATTTCTTATAAATCATTTCACCTTCTTAACAAATTTTCTAACAAATTTTATCAAAAAATTTTTAGCAATAGCAATATTCAATCACATTTTGATTGAAAAAATCATTTTCAACAAATTTTATTAATTACAATTATACTAATTAAATATGAAAATAAAAAATACAATATTTATAAAATCAATTAATTTTTTACATAGATAAAAAGCCCAGCGGAGCGGGCAAATCGGCTCGTGGATGCTAATTGAGGTGATTATGAGTTTATGTATGAATAAATTAATATATCTTGAGTAAATGATGAGAGCATTGGAAATTATGGATATGTAAATTTGCCTTGTTGTTTATTCAGTAAATATAAGTTGGATACTGAGCTCCAACATAGTTCCTAGGTTGATTAGATATATTCGTAATTAACAATAATAATTCATTGTAGTTCTCCGCAAAAAGCACCGTGGATTTCCACAGTGCTTTTCCTTTTTTTTCTTTTTTTTTTCTTTTCTGATTACTTTTTATTTTTATTTTTTTCTCATTAGTTTTTTTCGTTTCTTACTTTTTTTATTTTGTTTTTTTTCTAATATTTTTTTTTCATGAAATATTTTTTCCATGGTTATTTTTTTTCTTTTTCTACTTATATTTAATTTTATTTGTTTTTTTATAATCGGAATGTTTGAACTAACTTAAGCACACCACAATTAATCATCGAATCTAATTTTTTTATAGTTTTTTTATCATTTTTCCTTTTTTCCATGAATTTGTATTTGTTTTTTTATGATCGGAGTGTCCGGACTAGCTTAAGCGCACCATATCCTCGGATCCAATTTTTTTATAACCATGGTGTCGAGACCAGACTTATGTTTTTTTTTACAACCGGGATTTACTGCCAGCTTAAGTACACCACCACTAATTCCCGGAACAAATTTGATTTTAAAACAATATGGATTGTTACAATGTTTTCACGCTTATAATTTTTTTTATAGCCATGGTCTCTGAACCAGCTTAAACTTTTTTTATTTTATTTTTTACTTATATATTCTTTTTATAACCAAGATTTATAGGTCACCTTAAGCGCACCACGACTAATCCCTGGACCAAATTGTTTTTTGATAACTAGGGTGTCCGGACTCAACTTGCATGCACTACTGACTAATCTCGTACCAACTTATTATTTTTTAATTTTTGTTCCTTATACTTTTTTGATAACTTATACATTTTTTTCCTTATGCCCGGACCAAAAATGTTTTTATAATTGGGATCTCCAGTCAGTTTAAACACATTAAGACTAATTCTGGACTTATTTTTTAAAAATGAATTGTAAATGGTGTAGGGAAAGCACTCCCTACACATAGCATTGTTGATTGCAACAATAATTTTCCCGCTACAATGTTTTTTCCCCTGTTTTTTGCTTCTTCTTGTTTTTTCCTTTTTTTTTCTTATTATGTTTTATTTTTATTTTTTTCTCCAAAATATGTTTTTTGCCTGTTGTACTTTTTATATTTTTTTCTTTTTCCACTTATATTTTTTTTAATTAGGGTGTCCAAGCTAGCTTAAGAGCACCACAGTTAATCCTCAAATCTAATTTTTTTGATAATCATGGTCTCCATCCAACTTATGCGTACCACGACAATCCCTAGACCTACTTTTTTTTTCTGAAGTGTTTTCTCGCTGATGTATTTTTTTCCTTTTTTTTCTTATATTTTTATTTTGTTCACTTATATATTTTTTTATAACCGGGGTTTTCGGGTTAGCTTAAACACACCACAATTAATCCCCGATGTGAATTTTTTTAAAAACAATATGGATTACTACAGTTTTTTCACGTTTATACTTCTTTTTTTTACTTATATTTTTTTTATAACTAGGATCTCTAGGCAAGCTTCAGCGCACCACCACCACTCCCCGACCCAAATTTGTTTTTTGATAATCAGGGTGTCCAGGTCAGCGTGGACGCACCACGACTAATCCCCGGACCAATTTATTATTTTTTTCCTTATACTTTTTTATGTTGACTTATATTGTTTGTGATCGGGGTCTCCGATCTAGCTTAAGTGCACCACGACTAATTCCCGACTTGATTTTTTTTTAAAATATGGATTGCTATAGTGCTTTCATACTTATAATTTTTTTTCACTTATATATTTTTTTTATAACTGGTGTCTTCGGGCCAACTTAAGCTTTTATTTTCACTTATATTATTTTTTATAACCGGGGTCTCTAGGTGAGCTTAAGCGCACCATGACTAATCTTCGAATCCTTTTTTTTATAATCAGGGTATACAGGTTAGTTGATGCGCACCACGAGTTGTATAAGTACTTATATGCCCCCTATAAAACAAATCCAAGAGTTGGTTACAGGGATGCATTGGTAATTTATCAATTTTAATTATATTTTCTATCAGGTATTGTGGGCACGACGTCAATTTCAGAGCTCATGCATATTTTGGATGGCGCTTGCGGCGTCGTAGAACTTTTAAAAATGTATATTAGTTTTGTATACATTTATTTTTTTATATAAAATGTGTTGAAAATAATATCATGGTATCCAATGCATTTTTTTTCCATTTCTGTGCATAGTAAAATAATCATAATACTTTCAAATAAGATAAAAACCAAGAATTGTTAGCGGGGTGTCTCGGTAATTTTACTTTTTTAGAAACTAAACTAAAAAATAAAAATCAAAATACAAAATACAAAATTATATGTACTAAAACTAGACAAAAAAAAATTAATTCCCGCAGCGGAGCATGGGTTTATGGCTCGTGGTATACAAATCTTGTTGACAGAAAAGAGATTTTTAAAGCAAGATAGCATGCCGGTAAAGCATGACATAACGTGTTTATTGGGTTTCCCGAATAGTATACACACAATGAAAATAATAAAATAAAATTATTTGAGTCTTTATGATCCCATTAGACATATCTAGAGTTGTTTAGAGATTTATTACCTGATATCTTATCTTTTTTGGATTTGAATAATATTTAAGAAGTTGAGTTGTCGCAAACCACAAGTTATGAAATCTCCTGAATCTCTATTTAGAAGAGAGAGGTTACTATGTCTAAAGTTGTAACTCATAAATCCTTGGTTAAAGTGCAATGGGATCTGGAAAAAAATTTAAATCTTATTCAAACGATTAATGACTATTATGTAGAGAACAAACATAATTTAACATAGCAGACATAATTCATGCTTTAATGTTAAATCATTAAAATTTCTAATGATTTTTCTAATATTGGGGTATCATGACACGTTACTAGGCGATACATTTGGTTTTCAAATATAATTAATCTATTATTTAATTGATAATAAATCATGTTTTTTAGTTTATTTAATTCTATTTTATTATAATTACAAATTATAATAAAATAGAATTAAATTACAAATTATTTTTGAGCTAACACATTAGAAACCTAATGGGAGTCAAAATATAATTAATATAGAGATTATGTTTACAAATATAGAAAAAAAAACTACATAATCACAAAATAAAAATTTAGAGCTAGCATTTTAAGTATAGCAACCCCTCTCGTAAACAAGAATTTAAAAGATTTCTTATGGATGGTTCATATAGACTACCGTCGAAGGCCAAACAACTAGATGATGATTTGTGATAGCCCAATGTAATCAAGAGTAAAAAAAAAAAGATCAGATATTTATGTAATAAATATCTAAATAACTTTAGTCATGTTTGATAGGATCATAGGCCCCGCTTGTTTGCTGGAAAATGATTTTCTTTTGGAAAGTAAATTCTGGGGAAAGTGAATTCCGGAAAAGTGAATTCCGATGTTTGGCGGTGTTATGGAAAATGAACTGAAAAACACTTTCCGGTGTTTGTTTGTGTTATGGAAAATGAACTGAACTGAAAAATAATTTATTAATAAATTAATTTTTTTTCAAGTTTATTAAAATAATGAGGAACAAATCTTACAAATTAAAAAGTTGAATGAGAATGAAATTGAAAAAAATATATAATTTCATAAATTATCTCAAATAAAATAAATAAAGATCAAAATAATAAAGATCAAATCTAAAAAATTTAAAAAAAATGAAAGGTGAATAAATTAAAATAATAATAATAAACATTTCATAAATTATTTCAAATAAAATAAGTAACAATAAAAAAAATGAGAACCAAATTTGATAGATAAAAAATTTCAATAAAAATGATAAGAAAAAAGCAAATAGCAATTATAAAAATAAGGACCAAAATTAATATAAAAATTAAATTTTAAGAGATGGAATTGAAAAATAAATATTCAAAACAAATTATATATAGCAATCAAAAGTTTGAGGATCAAAATTGATATAATCAATAAATAATGATATTTCTAAATTTTTTACAAATTTTGAAAGTGTTTTCCGCCCAAATTTTCGGAAAACACTTTCCTGAAAACCAAGCCAAATTTTTCTTTGACTGGAAAGTGTTTTCCATTGACCGGAAAGTGTTTTCCGTTGACCAGAAAGTGTTTTCCGTTGACCAATTTTCCGAAAAACAAACAAACACGGGAAAGTTTAGAAAGTGATTTCCCGGAATTCACTTTCCGGGAAACAAACACGACCATAGAATCTCGCGAATAATTTTAGGTTATAGTTTCCACTTGGTGTATAACATTTGAAAACACATAACCTAAACTAACCATTATGTTTCCTAGACTGAGGTAATAATATTCATCTCTGGTTTCTAATTAATCACTCTAGAGTTACTATA
>CM063601.1:12968348-12994097 GCA_032356905.1 Salix exigua
TCAATGATATTTGAAATATCAGCACCTAATCCACAGTAAATTTTGATGTACATGAATAATAAATGTTACTACTGTTCAACGGACCTACCTCTTTTAGCTATAAAGGAATAGTAATGCTGTGTTTTATTTGAAAATATAAATTGTTTCTTAAGAGTTTATTTTATATAATATATATTGTATTAAAATGATGGGAAACGATGGAAAAAGAAAAAGGAATAGTAATGCTGTGTTTTATTTGAAAATATAAATTGTTTCTTAAGAGTTTATTTTATATAATATATATTGTATTAAAATGATGGGAAACGATAGAAAAAGAAAAAGCGTTGCCGACAGCCCATGGTATGATGAATTGGCAGCTGCTTCGTGTCATGATGGGTTCCCAAATCAGGGAAGGTGGCCCTTTTGTTTTCTGCTCGTTGGCTCTGCAGAGGACGGTCATTCACCCATAGCAATTCGGTGAGAAATCTCGGAGTTCTATAAAACCACCACAACTGCGTACACTGTTATTGCCGTTCATAGTTATCCGAGGATTGACTGATTAATTAATGCATGCATGATCTAAGCATTCCACTAATCACCATAATCGACACCTTATGCACCCACGGTTCCACATTTCTCAACCACCCCGGTATCATAAACAATAGCTATAAACCGTGGAGATGTCATGAAATCTTCTCTAAGTTAGTGGAAACATATCTATATTGTAAGGAAATATGTACCCCCCGTATCAAAGTGAAGGTGAAGCAACTATTATTTCTTAATTCTTCAACCACTCAAATAGATAAACTCTCGCCTTAAGAACTCCTTTCGATCCTTCTCTCTCTCTCTCTGTCTTCTGTCCATTGCTCTCTTCAGACTGGATCCAGTATTTCACCATGTCTTGTCTTCTTCTAATTCTGCTCCTCTTGCTGCTTTTTGCATCCTGAAATTCACTCTCTCAATGATATGGGTTCCCTTGAGAATCCAAACCCATTTCAAGAAACAAGGCATAAGTGGCCCTGAATACAGGATCTTCCTCGGCAACTCGGCAGAGATCCGCCGTTTATTTGCTGCGGCGGCGGAGTCAAAGTCAACGTCTATCAACCATGATGTTCTTCACCGCGTGGCTCCGCTGTACTACGAGTGGTCTAGAAAGTACGGGAGAACCTTCCTCTACTGGTTTGGAGCCAAGCCCAGATTGGCCATGTCCGATCCAGATATGATTAAGGAGATTCTAATGAATACGGGTGGGTCATTTGAGAAGATCCCGTTTAACCCGCAATCAAAAGTTCTGTTCGGAGAAGGGCTTGTTGGGCTTGATGGTGAGAGATGGGCTGTACATAGGAGGATTACAAACCAAGCTTTCAATATGGAGCGAGTTAAGGTAAGCTCGTACACAATTCTTGTATTGGGCTCATTATCTTTGCAGACATGTTTGCGAGTAGTATATATTACACACTGGGCCCAAATATCCCGGGTTCACTACTGGGTTTGTCAGGTCCACGTGACCGAATGAGCAGTAGAAGAAGTATTCTGGGACGATCATAAAAACACACTCCTTATATTGAATAAATTTCTCTCTCGCAATGCTAATCCCAAGTATTCAACTCAACAAGTTCAGGGTCTTAAGCCAACCCCTTAAGAACTAGGAATAGAGTTCCTAGCCATTAGAGGTTCAGAATCACCACTCATCCAAGCATGTAAAACCTTTCGCAGTCCCTCGTAATCTTTGCAAATTTCATGTTAAACCTGTTGACCCCAAAATGTATTTGACAGGGCTGGGTGCCAGAAATTGTGGGAAGCATTTCCAAGATGCTAGAGAAATGGGAGGGAATAAGAGGAGGGAGAGATGAGTTTGAGATGGATGTTCATAAGGAACTTCATGACCTCTCAGCAGATGTCATATCCAGAACTGCTTTTGGAAGCAGTTATGAAGAAGGGAAGCGCATATTTTCATTACAGGAACAGCAAATGCATTTAGTTTCTCAAGCTCTGAGAAGCGTCTACATTCCAGGGTTCAGGTGATTGCCATCCTTTCTTCTGGCCACAAATTATAATACTCCAAAGAGAAACCAGAATGTGAAAGGTTTGTTCTATTATACGTGCAGGTTCCTGCCCACTAAGAAGAACAGGGAGAGGAGGAGACTAGAAAATGAAACTCGTGAAGCAATAAGAAAGATGATCAAGAATAACAGCAGAACAGGAGAAGACTCAAGGAATCTACTTAGTTCACTCATGTCTTCATATAAAAACCAGGAAGGGAAGGAAGATAAATTAGGGGTAGAGGAGATTATAGATGAGTGCAAGACCTTCTATTTTGCAGGAAAGGAAACCACTGCCAATCTTTTGACCTGGTCGCTTATTCTCTTAGCATTACATCAAGAATGGCAAACCAAAGCAAGGGAAGAAGTGTTTTCTGTCTGTGGGGGGAGTAATCTTCCAGCGGCGGAGAATCTAAATGATCTCAAGATTGTAAGTTTAGAATTCTAGCCAGACAGAGTTGTCAGGATTTTAGAAGGGTGCGGTTTTGCTCTTCCACATCATATAATTCCCCGGCTCCTTCTCTTGCAGGTCAGCTCGATACTCAATGAAACACTTCGGCTCTACCCTCCAGCTATCATGTTGATGAGGCAAACATCTAAAAAGGTTAAGCTTGGGACCCTGGACATTCCCGCTGGCACTCAATTCTATCTATCCTTGACTGCTGTCCATCATGATACTGATATATGGGGAGAAGATGCCAATGAATTCAATCCTTGAGATTTAATGAGTCGAGAAATCACTTAGCTTCGTTTTTCCCATTTGGGATAGGCCCCAGGATTTGTGTTGGTCAGAATTTAGCCATGGTTGAGGCAAAAATTGTCCTGGCTATGCTCATCAAACATTACTCTTTCATTGTATCCCCGACATATGTTCACGCTCCAATGCTCTTTATAAGCTTGCAGCCTCAATATGGTGCGCAGGTACTTTTCCGCAGGAATTCCAGTTGAAGGTTGGTAAGCAGTGTTACCTGTTGTTCCTGTAAAACAATTACAACCTGAAGGGACTGTACCAAAAGAAAGATATTCTTGTCTTTTCACTTGCCGAATTCTGTATATAAGTTTCAAAATTTCGTATTTCTTGCGACATGAGAGCTTGATTGGTTGGTTCACAAGATGGGAGGGAGGTCGTTGATTTTATTTTTTTAATGTAGTTTTTGTTGCTATTTCATTGGTCATTTGAGTGTAGTCATATGCAGGTTTAGTCCTGCTCAATAATCCCTAGACCTGGAGCCTGCCATTAGTCGTCACTGCTCGCATATCATCTAGTTGAAGAAAAAATAAGAGCATTTTTCATCACTCTTATATATACACTATGCTCGACAGTATTCAGCCAATAACTTTCATTGTTAGGAAGCTAGACTTTCATATGTTCTGTAATTGGTAATACATTACCACTGTATATTTACTTTCCTGTTTTGTAGTCTTTCATTCCTAAATCATAAGAGTGATTAGAGTCCTAATAGGTTGTAACCACTAATGCTTCTTGTATAAATACAAACCCTAATGGCAGTGAAGATTAATCTGTTGCAACATACATCTCAATTACATTGTTTACATGGTATTAAAGCGGATTAAAGAAAAACTTAATCACTACAGTGTTACAAATCCCTCAAAAAATTTCTTCATCATGTCCAGTAATGAAGTCCCAACAACCTTGCCATCAAACGGCAAAGAAATCACCAGTTCAACAAGTTCTGCAGATTCTTCAAAGTCAATCATCTCAAATCCTTTTTATCTCAATCATTCAGATCATCCAGGCTTGGTTTTAATTTTCAAGCCATTGAATGGAGACAATTATTCTACTTGGAGGAGGGCCATGACTCTAGCCCCGAATTCCAAGAATAAATTGAGTTTTGTCGACGACTCCATCTCATCCCCTTCACTAGAAACCGATCTTGAAGGACATGCATCCTGGTCTCGATGCAACGACATGGTACACTCTTGGACCATCAACACCATCAATCTAGAAATCTCGACGAGTGTTATCTACTATTCCACTCGCGAATCGAAGTTTGGGACGATCTGCGTGAAAGATTTTGCCAAAGCAATGCGCCCCGTATCTTCGAAATCCAGCGTGACATTGCATTCCTTCGACAAGAACAACTCTCTGTTTCCACTTATTATACAAAACTGAAGGGATTATGGGATGAACTTGCTTCTTACAACAACACAGCACATGGTACTCAGCAAGATCAACAAAAATTAATGCAATTTTTGATGGGTTTAAATGATTCTTACAGTGTTGTGCGTGGCCAAATTCTTCTTATGAATCCTCTCCCCTCAATCCGTCAGGCTTACTCCTCTGTTTCCCAAGAAGAAAAGCAGCGCCTCCTCAGCTCTACTATTGCTCGCAACAGATTCCCCAAATAGCGCAACCATGGATGTTCGGGAAACCACCACGGCAACAGACCCATTACCCAACGATTTGACAAACCCAACAAATCATATGGGTCTTAGACTTACCGATTGCAAGCAAGAACCACCGAAAATTTCGATGAAGGCCTCCATGAAAGGCGTCGTCGTTGCGCCTGGCGGAGGACACCCATATTGCGATCCATCGTGGAGAGCCTGGTCATTGGATTCAAACATGCTATGAAATCCATGGGTACCCCGTCGACCACCCCAAAGGAAGGAACAATTTGGGACCCAGGCGTTTCACTCCACACGCTAGTGAACCAAGTCTCTGAACACACATCCAAGATGGACGGGACTCACTTAGTTGGGATTTCCGAGACCCAACTCCAACAACTCTTGTCTTTAATTGACAAGAAAAATGAAGACTCTAATGCGCATACTAATGTCGTGCCACCAAGAATAAAGCCAGGTTTATCTAAAATTAATGCACGCAATTGGATTATTGATAGTGGCGCGACACATCACATTGCTTCTTCATCCACATTATTTTTCAATAAACAAAAATGTGCATTACCACCTGCTCGCTCCCTAGTGGAGACACTCGCTGAAATTATTGCAAAAGGATCGGTGCCTTTAAATACCATTTATTACCTGCGAGATGTACTTCATGTACCTAAATTCAAAGTGGATTTAATGTCGGTTAGCCGATCGACCAAAAGCTTGAATTGTTCAATTACATTTTTACCGTATTGGTGTATTTTGCAGGATCCGCTACGAGGAGGATGATTGGTTTGGGTAAACAACGTGATGGACTATACTATTTGGTGGCACTAGCGACGAAGAAATACTTACCCCCACTCATGAACCGACCATCATGCCATCTCACCACTTCATCCACCAACCTATGGCACAATTGTTTGGGCCACACATCTCATTCTTGCTTAAATTTCATTGCCAAACATTTTTAAAATTTTTCCATTGAGTTAAATAAAATTTTTCATATCCGTCCATTGGCTAAACATAGTCGTTTACCTTTCCATACCAAGTATAATTTCATCCGTTAAACCATTTGAAATAATTCATTTTGATATTTGGGGTCGTTATCAACACCCTTCTCTTTCGGTGCATATTATTTCCTTACCATTGTCGATGATTATACATGTTTTACATGATTTTTTTAATGCGTCATAAAGATGAGACACAATCTCTTTTAAAACAATTCTTCGATTATGTCTCTACACAATTCGACACACGCATTAAAATTTTTCACAGATGACAATGGTGGTGAATTTATCTCCCTCTGTTCTTTTTCAAAACATCAGGCGTCATTTTTCAGCATTCTTGTGTTTACACGCCCCAACAAAATAGGGTTATGGAACTCAAGCATCGTCATATTCTTCAAGTTGCACATGCCTTAAAATTCCAAGCCCAACTTCTGTTAAATTTTGGGGTGAGTGTACCCTCACCTGCCGTGCACATTATCAATCGTCTCCCTTCATCAATACTCTTCTTCAAAACACCTTTTGAGCTAATTTACTCTAAACCCCCTTCTTTTTCTTATTTTCATGTCTTTGGATGCCTTGCATATGATACCAAGCACCTCTATTTCATCACCAACTCGGACCAACCAATTGACCACACTCCCACACCACTTCAACCCTCCACCGCCACTTCATCGAACCCCTTCCCTTACGTCGCTCAAGCCGCCATGTACACCCACCAGATGAAACTCTTAGATTACGTCGCTCACAGGTTTCCTCGATCAATCCCTCTCCTTGCCGCTGTGTCCGACCAAAGGTACACGCTATCCACTTGTGAATTATGTCTCTTACCACGGATATCACCCTGGTCTTCATTCCTTTGTTGCACTGATCGGTGCCACCATCGAACCCCGATCTTACTCAGAGGCTATGACTTTTCCTGAGTGGCGCAGGTGCCATGGACTCGAATTGCAGGCCTTAGAGGCCAATGGCACCTGGTCCCTCACTCACCTTCCGTTGGGAAGAAACCCATTGGTCGTCGTTGGGTCTATAAAGTGAAGCACCGCTCGGATGGGTCTGTCGAGAGGTACAAAGCCGATTGGTCGCCAAAGGTTTCACTCAATTGGAGGGGTGGATTACCGGACACATTCTCTCCTATCGCAAAAATAATTTCGGTTCGATGCTTGTTAGCTTTGGTAGCAGCTCGACGTTGGCCCCTCCACCACTTGGACGTCAACAATGCGTTCTTTCACGGTGACTTGGTCGAGGAGATATATATGTCACCACCACCAGGACTTCGGCGATGGGGAGGAAGAATTGGTTTGTCGCCTTCATAAGTCATCTGTATGGCTTGAAACAAGCATCCCACCAATGGTTTGCGAAATTTTCGAAGCCATATGCTCTGCTGGTTATGAGCAATCTCGAGCGGACTACTCATTGTTCATCAAAAATCAAGGCAAGTCATTTTCAACCCTATTGATATATGTGATGACATTTTGATCACTGGAAATAACGCTACTAGCATTGCTTGAACCGAAAAATTCCTACATTGTCACTTTCACCTTAAAGACCTTGGTGTATTGAAATATTTCCTTGGTATTGAAGTGTCCTCGTGTAGGAATGGTATTTTTATTTCCCAACGCAAATACACACTGGAAATAATTAAGGAAGGATTGTTGGGTGCTGCCTCTAATAGCACCCTTATGGAACACGATTTGAAACTGTCGGATGAGGGTGACTTGCTCAAAGAACCAGGACAATATAGACGATTGGTTGGTCGACTTATCTATTTAAGCTGTTTCAAGGCCATATATAATGTACTGCGAGTGCATGTTTTGAGGAGGTTTATGCATCAACCTCGAAACCCCATATAGAAGCAGCAATACGAGTGGTCCGTTATCCGAAAGGAGCACCGGCCAAGGTTTGTTCTTTTCTTCAAGCAATGATTTCAGGTTGAGAGCTTATTCCGATTCAGATCTGCGCAGGCTGCCCACTCACTAGGAGATCGACTACGGGATATTATGTATTTTTGGGACCTTCATTGATTTCTTGGCGATCAAAACAACAAAAGCTGTCTCTCTTCCTCAGCCAAGTAGAGTATCGTGCAATGACGGGAGCTTGTTGTGAATTAACATGGTTGCAGTGTCTATTGAAGGATTTACGTATTGAACATCACAAGTCAGCCTTGCTTTATTGTGATAACAAGGTTGCGTTACACATTGCGGCCAACCCCGTTTTTCATGAACGAACCAGGCACATTGAGATGGACTGTCATTTCATCAGAGATAAGATCCAAGATGATTCGGTGATTACAAAACATGTGGGAACAACACTTCAATTAGCGGACGTCCTAACGAAACCATTGGGCAAAGAAGTTTTCGTCCCTATGATACGCAAGTTGAGAGTGCATGACATCCACTCTCCAACTTGAGGGGAGTGTTACTGAAGCTAGACTTTCATATATTCTGTAATTGGTAATACATTACCACTATATATTTACTTTCCTGTTTTGTAGTCTTTCATTCCTAAATCATGTATATTTACTTTCCTGTTTTGTAGTCTTTCATTCCTAAATCATAGGAGTGATTAGAGTCGTAATAGGTTATAACCACTAATGCTTCTTGTATAAATACAAAGATTATAACCACTAATGCTTCTTGTATAAATACAAACCCTAATGGCAGTGAAGATTATTCTGCCGCAACATGCATCAAAATTACATTGTTTACACATGGCAGATGCTCTACAACTAGCAGAGACTTTAATCATGTTTTGGTATGTCGTCGTCTTAGATTCCTCCCACTAGACATTAAATTTATGCAGTGGAGACCATTAATCAAGCATCGAATCACAGTTTTCTTTTTGTAAGACAGAGTTGATGCCAGTAAATTTTAACAGTAATATTCAAACCAGATTCTCTTCCGTGCGTATTATTTATGATTTTTCGTCCAGGAATTACGCCCTTGGCATCAATACCAGTCCCCAAATCACATGCTGAAAATGGTGGTGTGCAGTTTTACGGAATAAATTAATCTATAAACAAAGAAAAAGAAAGATAAAGCAAACGGCATGCCCTGATGGAGGGAACCTCGTAAAAGAATGGCTAGGATTGGGCCGTATAATTTCTGCCATCATGAAAGCATAGAATACAGGAGAGGTGGGAAAAATATAACACTCTCTATATAGAGATCTGTCCACCACCATTGCCTGATCTTTTCACTCTTGCACCATGTATCCCCTACTAGTGTCCGCTGCCATCCTGGTCATTCTCGTAGCTCTCCTGAAATGTGTCCACTCAATATTTTGGGTTCCTTACAAAATCCAACACCACTTCCACAAACAAGGCATAAGTGGCCCTGGCTACCGCCCCATATTTGGCAACACAGCGGAGCGGCGCCGTCTAGTGAAAGAAGCTCTATCAAAGCCAATAGCCCCGCCGTTTCACCACAATATTCTTCACCGTGTTTTCCCAACTTACAGCATGTGGTCTAAAATGCATGGCGAGACGTTCCTGTACTGGTTTGGAACCAAGCCCAGGCTGGCTCTATCCGATCCAGCTATAATCAAAGAGGTTCTGATGAATACCGGCGGGTTATTTGAGAGGATGAAGTTCGACCCTGTTACAAGGCAGCTCTTGGGGGCCAAGGGCCTGATGGAGCTCACGGGTGAGAGGTGGGCTGTTCATCGGAGGATCAGTAGCTTGGCCTTGAACATGGAGCAAGTTAAGGTGATTGATTATACACTATCCTGTTGACCCATCTTTCTCCTGGTTTAAACCCCCCCCAGCAAGTTAAGAGTGTTTACTTAATATTTTAAAAGTGTTTGATTTTTTATTTTTTTAAATTATTTTTTTGTAGATTATTTAAATATGATGATATTAGAAAATACTTTTAAAAAACAAACACTAAATAAAAAAAGAAAAGAAGCCCTGCTTGAAAAACTTCATAGAAATTATAATCATGCTGAGCTTAATGATTATTTTCTTCTGCTTCCGGTCTTCTAGTAGTATGGTTACGGTCTCGAGATTAGATAACGAATTATGGAGCTATTTGGAACCGCGGGGAGTTTTTTTTTAATTTTCAATGAAGAATTTTGAATATTTGTAGATTATTTTGATGTGCTGATATCAAGAATGATTTTTAAGAAATTAAAAATATCTTTTAATGTATTTCTAAATAAAAATACTTTTAAAATTAACATGCAACCGTATTCCCAAACAAGCCCATAGATGTTTTCGATGTCCAATGGTTTTTTTTTAATAAAAAATCTCTTCATTGTAATTAAAAAGAAAAAAAAAAGAGAATTTTCATGGATACAAGTGATCAAACATTACATTTCTTGCCCTTTCAACAGGGTTGGGTGCCAAAAATTGTGGCTAGTATAACAGACATGCTCGAGAAATGGGAGGAAAAAAGAGCAGGAAGAGACGAGTTCGAGATGGATGTGCACAAAGAAGTCCAAAACCTCTCAGCAGATATTGTTTCCAGAACAGTTTTTGGAAGTAGTTTTGAAGAAGGAAAGCGTGTTTTTGAGCTGCAAGAAAAGCAAATGCACCTTGCTTCACAGTATCACTCCCATGTCCCCATTCCAAGGTTCAGCTTAAATACCAAGAAGGAACAACCCATTAATTATGAGATTGGTTCTGATGATAAATAATGTTTGTGATGATTGATGGCACAGGTTTCTGCCGACAGAAAAGAATAGAGAGCTGCGGAGACTAGACCAGGAAATTCGAGGATCGATTTGGAAGCTAGTCGAGGCAGCTATAAACAGGAGAAAAGATGAGAAGTACAGAAATTTACTGAGCCTGCTAACATCCTCCTACAAGAACCATGATGGTGAAGAAGAGAAACTGGAAGTTGAGGAAATCATAGACGAATGCAAGACCTTTTACTTCGCAGGGAAGGAAACAAGTGCTACTGTTTTAACTTGGACACTTATTCTTCTAGCAATGCATCAAGAATGGCAAATCAAGGCCCGTGAAGAAGTAGTTCGTGTCTGTAAAGACAAGGAGCATCCAACTGCAGATATTCTTAGTGAATTTAAGATTGTGAGTTCAGTTACTATAATGCTCCAACCACTCTCTGCTAAAATCTTCTTACATTTTTAATTAGTAGGGGAAAAAAGCAATTGACTGCGGCTCTTACATAATCTCCTGCTGTCTCTTCGATCTCCTTGTCTGAACAGATAAATATGATCCTGCACGAAGCAATTAGACTTTACACGCCGGTTACAATGTTGGTGAGGGAGCCATGCAAAGATGTTAAGCTTGGGAATCTTCACATTCCGGCAAACACACCACTCATTATGGCAGTAACTGCTACTCACCATGACACCAAGGCCTGGGGTGAAGATGCTGACAGGTTCAATCCTCTAAGGTTTTCCGAGCCTCGGAAACATCTGGCCTCCTTTTTTCCATGGGGTTTAGGCCCTAGAACATGTGTCGGACAAAATTTAACCCTTGTTGAGGTTAAACTTGTTCTAGCTACGATCATTAGACAATTTTCGTTTGTCTTGTCTCCAGCATATGTTCACGCTCCTGCGGAATTTCTGACCGTACAGCCTCAATATGGTGCGCAAATCCTCTTCAAGAAGATCTTGAATTGAACATCGGCCGGTGGAGTTTGTTTAGTATGTTGAAGAATGGATTTGGATAATGCATTATGTTAATGTGGAATTTTATTTTCCATAAGCTCTGAACACATTTCAGTGCATTGTGTACGACGTGTTTGGTAGCGTGATGGTTTATGGATCGCCGGAGCACATCTCTAATTGAAGCAAAACATCTATTATTATTTTTTCCAGCATGACTACACTACTAAATACCCAATAAATTAGTTGCATATTTGTAAAAGGGTAGCCGTAAAAAATACCGAAACCTTGTTAAAATAAATAGGCTTGTGAATAGAAGTATAGGAAAAAAGAAAAAAAATACGGAATATCATGGAAATCATAGTCTTCATAGTTAAATCTTTTAATCTGTTGATGTTGACCTTTGTACATTCCAACTTCAATATGTAGAGCTACACAAGTTCGATTCTAAATTTTTGGCTTCAAGATTCAACGAAATATAAACGATCCAAATTTCATCTCACAAAGATGGGTTATGAATGAGATATGATTTTTTTAAGGGACAACTAAATTCTGTCAATTCAAGGAGGGACTATTTTGTAAAATAAAAACTAGAGTTTCTAAGCATATATAAAGGAGGAGAGGCAATAAGGGAATTCGGCTAGCAGCAAAGAAAACACAAATCTTCCTCCTCCAAATCCTAAATCATGTTTTCTTCCATCTTTTATTTAGTTGTTCAACAAATATGCAAGACTAAACTCTTTTACTTGGTTGCAATGACAAAGAAACCTTCGATTTCAAGAATTGTGAGATCTATTTTTACCTCAATTTTTAGTTTATATGATGAATGCGTTTGTTCTCCTATGCTTAGTATCCTATGATTTTCTATTTAATTGCTAAGAGCGGACTAAGTTTGATATCAAAACCGGAGTTGTGGTATATGAACTTATGAAGCAACTAAGTTAATAATTGTGGTGGATCTACGTTTTTAATCTTAGAGAGAACATTCAATCAAATCAAATATAGATTGCGTACAATTATGTTTCTTAGTTTCATTTTTCCTGCCTATAGACAGGTTGTGAGTGTGGATTTGTCAATATTTTCCTTATTTTTTTGCAATGTCAATGAATCCAACAGGTGTTTTAAATAAAAAAACAAGTGTGTGAAAAAAACAATCCCTTTTCTTAGCCAGACAGTAGCTAGCACAACAAGTTCTCGATTTATTTTCTTTTTCATGTTTTTTTAAAGGTGTTAAGGCGTGTTCTAAATAAGTTAAGTTATTTAGTTTAGTTTCCTTTGCTTGTTTTATCTTTATTTTGAACGTTGTTGCTGAAAAGGCTTGCATTTTTTTTTCCTTAAAGCTTCTTTTTTACAAAACACTTTCATGTAGTGAGCATGTTATTTTTCCCCCCTTAAAGCAATGATCAATCATCTCTGTAGAAAACAATGTCATTTCCTTTCATGTAGTTAGCATGTTATGCTAGCTTCTTTTTTATTTACCTTTAATCTATTATATATGTTTACATTGCTTTTTTTTAATATATAGAATTAATAGATTACTAGGTTGGATTTTTCCAACCTATAAACAAGTAATGTAATGACAAGTTGTCGGTAAAGACTACAACTAGAGCAACACAATGACACTAATTTGTATTCATCTCATGACGTCAATGAAGCTTTTTATAAATCTGATTCAATGCTAATTAACGATCATGAAATCGTTGAAATGCAAGAAAATATTTCACTAAAACCTTCAAGCCTTTGCCCAGGCATACAAAACTATCATGAGCTAGAGCTTGGTTGCTATCAACCACAATCAAATGATCCCCAAACTTCATGTCAATTCAAGCAATCAACATCTCACTCCCTTGATTGTAGCGATAATTATGACCATGCTTTTCTCAATTCAAGCAATCATGACCTTAATTTTCAATCATCATCAGCTATGTCATCTGGTCAAGCTGAATATCAACGAAAAAGAAAAAGTATGTTGTGTCTCTTTTTCAAGTTTTTCTTCGTTTTCATCTGTTCCAAGTTGTCACTTTTATATTATTTTTTAATTGGCGCTACTTTTTTTAGGAGCCTCTCTCTCTTACATCGATTTTGGTGAGAAGAAATTTATGTGTCGACACTATAAAGCTCTTTTTTGGGTTGAAGAACGTCTTACACGTTCATCAAAAAGAAATCCGACCTTTTCACTTTGTTGCCTCGATGGTAAAGTTTCATTACCACGCGCACATTCAACCTAAGAGCCTCTTAACTATCTTCTTAATCCATCCAATGGATCTACATCGAGGAAATTGTCATCATTGGGAGCAAAACTATATATCTATGATGCATAGATATATATATGGGCATACAACTCTATGTTTGCTTTCACATCAATGGGAGTAAAACTTGATCACTCTGTTAATGAAGGGCATGGTCCATATGTCTTTAAGATTAACGGACATTGTCATCATTTGATAGGTTCTCTTTTGTCAGCTGAAGGTGATACACCTAAATTTGCACAACTATATATTTATGATGCATCGGATGAAATTAGCTCGCGAATGAGCGCATTCATAATGAATAGAGGTTCATCTTCTTTGGACACATCTATTGTTGGTTATTTAATGCAAATGTTAGATGATATTAATGATCGGTTAAAGATTTTAGAAATGCTAAGCAAAGGACTGAGATAACCGGTCCAATTATAAATTATGGTTGATTGGTAAAAGAGATGATGACTCGCGACAATATGATGATCCATCATCGAATGATATTGGTGGTTTAATTGTTGGAGATATTGGTAATTTCCGATCTGAACGTGATATTATGATCTAGCAATGTTCTAGGACTCTTCAAAGAATTTCTAAGCTGCATCCAAAATTTATGTCATTGCCATATCCATTGCTTTTTTCCTTATGGCGATAATGGGTATCAATGCAACATAATCTTGGCTGATCAAGATCATCGACCATAAAGAAAACATTCTCGGTCCCTATGAGAGAATATTATGCTTATCTTATTAATGAGAGGGCAAATTTTGAAAACACCATCATCAAAGGTGGATGTCTCTATCAACAATTCTTGGTTGATGCTTTTGTCAATGTAGAAGAAGATCGACTTCATTATATAAGAGCTAATCAAAGTGATTTAAGGTTAGAAATCTATAAAGGGATACATGAGACGATACTTAAAGCAAATTTTAAGGGTAATGCTACTGGGAAGATTATTGTTCCATCTTCCTTAACTGGAAAAGACAACGTTATATGATAAATAATTATCAAGATGCAATGGCTATTTGTAGAGCTTACGGAAACCCTGATATTTTCATTACATTTACATGAAATACATGTTGGCTAGAGATTCAAAGAGATATCAGAAAATATAGACCTTACAAACAAGAAGATAAGTCTGATATTGTTACAAGAATCTTTCGAGCAAAGGTAATTGATATGATTGCCTATATAAAATCAGGCGAACCATTTGGCACAACAATTGCAGGTGCTTATGCCTTTCTTCTTCTATTTGATGTTTAGTTGATTATAAATTCTATACCATTTTATATGATTTTCTAATGTTTTCTCATTTAATAAAAAAGATATTTGTGCAGTTGAGTTTCAAAAGAGAGGGCTTCCACACACCCATCTTCTCCTTTGGTTAGATGAAGAATTTAAATGTCGAAGTGCTGAAGATGTCGATTCAATTGTTTCAGCTGAAATTCCAAATAAAAATATTAATCCCATTTGTTATGATATTGTATCCCAATTTATTATCCATGGGCCATGTGATGTGCCGAACCAAAAATCTAAGTGCATGAAAAAGCGAAAGTGCTCTAAATCTTTTCCAAAGCCATTTAGGACAACAATAGTTTTTGATGAAAATGGCTTTGTCTACTACAAGCATCGCCAACAACTTGATAATTTTATGCTTAAAGATGGGATACAACTACACAACAACTATGTTGTTCCGTATAGCAAATAATTGTTATTGAGATATTGTTAGTCAATGCTCATTAAGTATTTTTTTAAATATGTTATCAAAGGATCAGATAGGTGTCAAATGGTTTTGCGAAAAGAGAATGATTATGAAATTAGAGTTTATATTAACTGTCGTTTTATATGTCCATATGAGGTTGTTTGGCGACTTTTCAATTTCCTATTCACTCAAGACATCCTCCAATTGAGCGTTTACAGGTTCATTTGCCATTAGAGCATAACATTGTCTACTCAGAAAATGAATCGCTGCTAAATGTAATGAAAAGACCCGGACTTCAAAGAACAATGCTTACAGAATGGTTTGAATGCAATAAAAATGATTCATCTGCACGAGACGTGTATTATATGGATTTTCCAAATAAATTTGTTTGGGATTCCAGGCAGAAACAATGGTCCAGAAGAACAAAAAGTTTTAGCCTTGGTCGCCTAACATTTATTCATCCTGCAGCAGGAGAACTATATTTTCTGAGGTTACTCTTAACTCATGTTAAAGGGGCTCAAAGTTTTGATGACCTTAGAAAAGTTGCGGGGGTTTTGTATCCAACATTCCAACTTGCTTGCAAAAGCTTAGGGCTTTTAGGAGATGATAAAGAATGGGCAAATGCTTTGAGCGAAGCCATTATAACAGACAACATCTCCACAAATTAGACAGCTTGTTCGTTAGTCTGGTTATCTTTTGTGAAGTTAGTGACCCAAATGAATTGTTCCATCAGTTTTAGAGATCCATGTATGATGATATTATACACCATTTTAGATCAACTTTGAACATGCCAAATTTGTTGATGTTTGATGATGAGTTGAGAAACTATGTACTTTATGAACTTGAATTGCTTTTCAATGATGCATCCACTTTTCTTGAAAAGTACAAGCTTCCAATGCCTAATGCAAGGTTGCTAGCAGAAATAAGAAATAAGTTACTAAGGGAGGAGCTAAACTATGATATAGTTGATCTTAAATCTCAGCATTCCATAGCTTTCTCATTGCTTAACTAGTGCCAAAGAAATGCCTATGAATATGTTGTTACAACAGTCATCCAAAAAAATAGGGTTTAATATTTCTTCATGGACATGGAGGGACAGGAAAAAAACTTTTTTATGGCATACAATAATAAGCAAGATTCGATCTAAAGGTTTAATTGTGCTTGTAGTTGCATCATCTGGGATAACATCTTTATTGTTTCGAGGAGGTCGTACAACGCACTCGCGCTTTAAAATCCCGCTAATGGTTTATGAAACATCATCATGCGAGATAAAAAAGAACACAAACCTTTCACATCTCTTAGAGATCACATCTCTCATTATCTGGGATGAGGCTCCAATGAATCATCGATGTTGCTTTGAAGCATTAGATCGTTCATTATGGGATATCCTTGCTCATGTTCAGCCATTTGGTGGCAAGATAGTATTGTTGGGCGAAGATTTTAGGCAAATCTTGCCTGTGGTTACAGGAGGAACAAGGGAAGATATTATCCATGCTTCTTTAAGTAGCTCACCACTATGACATGAATTTAAAATTTTCACAGTAAATGAGAACATACGCCTTTCATCAAATGGACTTTCTGATGTTGAGAAGATTGAATTGCAATTATTTGCTGAATGGATCCTTATGATTGGCAATGGAGAAATATCTGACATCCCATTTGAAGATGATTATGATACATCTCTAATCAAGATACTGCCAGATTTGCTTTTAGATGCAGATTCTAACCCTATTGTATCTATGGTTTCTTCAACTTATCCCTCTATAAACAATCATTGTCTGGATTTTGTCTATTTTCAAGAGAGGACAATTGTCACTCCTAAAAATTTTATAGTTTCCATGATCAATGATTTCATCTTTGACATGTTGCCAGAAAACAAACATGTTTATTTAAGTTGCGAATGCAGAAAATGTTGATTTGTTATATCCAGTTGAATTTGTAAATCAACTTGAATTCAATGGAGTCCCTTCACATAAGCTTTCTTTTCAAGTAGGAACACCAATCATGTTATTGCGGAATTTAAACCCATCAGCAAGTTTATGCAATGGAACAAGGCTTTTGGTGACGCAACTAGCCGACAAAGTCATTGAAGCTCGGATAATAACAGGTTCCAATGTTGGTAGCAAGTATTCATCCCAAGTATTACATTCCTGGTGAATGATGAAAGATGTGCATACACAATTAGAAGAAGACAATTTCCAATTCGTCCATGCTATGCCATGACAATAAATAAAAGTCAAGGACAATCTTTGAAGGTTGTCGAAGTTTTTCTTCAAGAGCAAGTTTTTACTCATGGCCAACTTTATGTTGCTCTTTCAAGAGTGACATCGAAAAAAGGGTTTAAAATAATTACATTGGATGATAAAGGCAATCCTCTTGATTTTCAGTATTATTAACGTATTAATTTTTTTGCAGGAACATGGTCAGTGCGAATTAGGGATATAAAAAGTACACCTTTTATCCATTGATTCGGACACGAGTTTGTCGTGTATGGATTTCAAGATTTGAAAAACAAGTCAGCAGTTTTAATTGTGTTTTCTTGGATAATCAGGTGCAATTTTTTTCTTATTTAGCTTTTTCTTTCATGCATAATCAACCAAGATATATTATTTGTTTTGTTCTAACTCATTGTTTTCTTTATTTTGATATCAAATACTTTCACGATGCAAATGTTATCATCTAATTAGACTTTAATTGTTATTTAGCACTTATTTTTTGTGCATAACATAATCATTGTTGCTTAAAGGGTGGAGCTATCCAAGGATCATCAAAAGAAAGAGATGTCGCTCATTTTGCTGATGCAGTTATTAAGGGTCTTTACTATGAGATTAGAGGTTCTTACACCTCTGAAAACAGATCAACAAATGTAGTAGTTGATAATGATATTATTGTTGAGCTTAAAACTTCGGTCAAATTTAAACTATTGATCCTCTCACTCTTGAAGTGCCAAGATATTACTTCAACTTCATTGACTTTGCCCACGTTCTCTCTCTAAGAAAAGGTTCAAGAGTTCTAACAGGTTTGAATAGTTTCTTTTACGTGATGTCTAAGTTATACACAACTTTGCTATATTATTTATTATACACGTCAATCTCAAATAATGATGAATATATTTTATTATTCAGATGTTCTAGGAAGGCTTAAAGCTATTCAACCGCTTGAACAAGTACTGGTTCGGGGCTAAACATTGAAGAATAAAAGAGAGTTTATCCTTGAAAATATAAGGTTTGCTAACAAATTCAACAATTTTTTTTACTGTATTGTTTTTTAACATGTTTTGGTGATGTTTATTAGAGGGGTGATGAAATGTGTATAACTCTGTGGAGTGATCACGTGAGGGATTTTGATGATTCAGCTCTTAACATGTGTATAACTATGATGGCTTTTACAGTATTTCATGTAACAGAATATTGAGGTTTCAATATCTTCCACTACCTAAAAACTCCACCTTTTTATATATGTTGTTGTTTCTTGGTATATTTTCTAATTTTACCGTCCAATTTCTATACCAACTTTTTCAACCACTAGGTCAACCAAATCTAAATGGGACAGCTGCTTCTCTTTGGTATATAAATCTTGACATACCAGAAGTTTTGCCTTACCATCATTAGTAAGTTTCTTTCTTTGAATTTAAATTTGGTTTTTAATAATTTCAATGTTTTGTTTATATTTATGGTAATCTAATTACATATCAATTCTATTTTATAAGCTTCGAGAAATTGCATGTTGAAGTGTACCAACTTCCTTCAGCCTCTCGAACATTGTTTTGAAATTGGAAGACCAGATTATTGAAAATAGAAAAACAATCAAAGAAATCCTTTGCATGAATTCATATGAGCACAAGGTCCGGTTTGTTTCTTCATATTTTTTTTATTCCTTTAAATTTATCAATACTACTTTTTATGTGAAACATACGTAACTATATTTCCCCTCTTATAATAGAATATTAGATTCACATGTCATGCATCAATTGCTGATTTTGATATTTTTAATGGATGGTGGTACCCAAGTTGTCCTCATTGCAATAAAAAACTTGGTGGCACTGCTAACAATCCAATTTGCATGGATCATGATGCAATAACATCTTTACCTGTGCCGTGGTGAGCTTTTGTATAGATATCAAATTTAATGATTCAGTATCTATTGTTTATGCACAACCAATATTTTCTTAGTTTATTAACTTCCATGCATCATTTTTACAACTTATGTAGGTTTCATCTTGATTGTGTTGTCACCGATGAAATAGATGTGACAAACTTTCTCATGGTTTGAAAAGTTGCAGAAAACTTTTTTGGATCATCAGCACCTCATTATGTGTATGATAGAGG
This sequence comes from Salix exigua, assembly GCA_032356905.1. Taxonomy (NCBI): domain Eukaryota; kingdom Viridiplantae; phylum Streptophyta; class Magnoliopsida; order Malpighiales; family Salicaceae; genus Salix; species Salix exigua. Next base: position 12,987,567 of record CM063601.1, read on the forward strand.
TTTCAATGACCCATCAACGATTGCACCACCCATGACATCAAAGCTAAACAAGATATATATTTTTCAATTGCAGTTTGGAACATTTCGATCAACAACAAATCCATGTGATATACTCATAACAAATGTTTTCGATGATGTTCAAACTGAACCAGGTGATGTCCAATTGTCTCAGATATCAAATACTGATGAACTTATTCATGTTTCTGTTGTGTCAAGCACATCCGACCCTTCAACACCACCCAATATTGCTTAGAAAAATAGCTTCTCAGCTTCACCATTAGCAATTAATCCACTTAACACACAACACATGCAAACTGTTACTTTGAATGCTGGAATAAAGAGGAGACTTGACTTCAATGATGATGATTCACAACAAAGGTTTGTACATTATGCTCTAAACAAATGAATCATTGTAATTAATGTTTTCTTTCTCTACACATTTAGCTTATCCTTTTAATAAAATATACTTTCACAGTAATGCACAATCAAAGAACTCATCAGAAAACAATATTCAAGCACAAACACATCAATCAGCGGACGATCCTTCAAAGAAATAGAAAGCAAATGTTTTCACCTAAAAAGGTATGTTTGTTTTCAATTTTTATCACTTTATGATGCTTAATTAAAAACTTATATTGACCGCCCCTTAAAGTGCTTATTTAGCTGCCATTAGTTGAGAAAGGTACATTACAAGCAAAAACCTATAACAAACTAAGCTCACTTCTTTATCCTAATGAAATTAGGCTTAGAGCTTAATTCCTAAATACAATTGAAAATGTTAGTTGCACAACAACAAGCGCGGTGATCAAATTAATTATTGATTATAATTATTCTTACCACATCATATTCTATTTGCTTTCCTCTATTTAAACTCGCAGATAATGATCATGTATGTGTTGTTATTGTGAGATCACTACTTGACATTGAGGTATTTTACATACTTAATTAGATTGATAAATAATTAGATTCATATTTGGATGTATTCAATGTTTTGTGACAACTTTCAACAACTAGCATGTTATGGTTGTTCATAGGATTTCATTTCGGCAAAATGTTGCTACCATTTTTCCTACATTGATAAAACTATACAATTTCAATTTCCAAGTGATGACCTACAGTTCTTATTTATCTTGCATATAACCACAAATGATTTTGGCAATTAATTATGAAACTACCAATATAATCATATTGGTTTTGTAAAAATTCTCAAGCCATAAGTAATTGTCTTTTCTTTTGTTACATAAACACTAGACTCAAGGCGACGTGAAAGTTTATGAAGCTACTGGAAGATTTCCAATAGTTTCCTCGGTTATCTATTTTCATGTCTACAATTATGAGGTTTTTGTGTTGATATTGTTATACTTGAATATGTTAGTATGATCCAGATAGCTACGTATTTTGTCCTCTATTTCTATTAAACCATATATATAAACTAGTAACATCATGAAGCTCAATCCAAGTGTTAGGGAAATAATATAATTTCCCCCAACTTTATACTAAAAATATTTGAAAAAATAATCTAAGATATTATATTTTATTTTTGAACTAGCAAAATATATTAATTGTTTTTATTGTGCTCATAAGTGTGCCCGCAAGATAGTGCAGGCAATCCAACTAGTTTCTTACTAGGTCCTAGCATAATCTTTCGTGTCTAGGCAGATTTCGAGCTATTTTACTTGTTTCTACCCATTGTACCTTGTGTAAATTATATGTAGATAACGACATAAGGTGAATGACCAGGGCCAAAGTGGTTGTGTTTAGGCGTCTTTAGATAATGACATGATTCATTCGGAGAGAAGCTCTGAAAGAAGGAAGTCCGATTTAAATAAAATAGCTTTTTATATGTGATGATTTACCGATTCTTTGTAAAAATCAATCTGAAATTGCATGACTGGAAAATAATTATAAACAAGCATTTACCATTGAATTTTTCAAAAACTATATGGTATTTTGTTAATAACTAATGGTATACTATTAATTACTCTTAAACTCTTTAAACAAAATTAGATATAATAAGAATAAAAATTATATTTTATCGCTTTCGATAAATGTTACATTTTATTCATTCATTTTCTTTTCTCATTCTCCTCTCTCTCTCTCTGTACAGGAAAAAAACATAAAACCCATGTATTTTGTGAAGCTCATTGTGAATTAGGAAGGCTAAAAATTTCCTGATAGAGAAAATTGCATTCCAATAAAAACAATCTAGTAGAGTACTCAATGGGGAAAGTAAAAAAAATTGCATTAATTGTTTGTACAGCAAATAAAGTAGTCAATTGGGAAAGTCTAAAAGATTATTTTCTTGCCTTAATTGTATGGATATCCCTATAAAATATCTTCGACGTGATAATATCATAAGGAGGTCGCTCTCTCTTGGGACCGATAAAGCTCTCATACAATAAAGATGACGTGCAGAAAATTGATTAGTGTTCCATGCACAAACAGCTAGCTAGTATCTATCTATCCCCGACCATTAAATTTAGAAATAATAACTCATCGACTGCGGCTGCCGGCCTTATTAATGTCACAAGAACAGGATCGATAGCCAGTCGTCCACCACGTTCATCTGTCCCTCAACGTGGTCGCAGACGAGCAGTAGACGTTGTTGCAGGCTGGCAGTAGGGTTCCTTTCCCTTTTCTTTCTTTTTCTTTCTTTATATATATTAACTATAAAATAAACGTTGTTGTTTTCCTGAGCTCTGATGTGAACTGTGGCAGTGTGCTGCCGGTTTTTCCAGGGTGTTGCCTGGTGTTTTGTTTGGGTAGCAGGGTTTGTTTTGGTTTTTCACGTGAATTTGTATTTCTCATTAATGTCGTTTGCTTGCGTTGCCAGCTAAGTAACCTAATTATTTCAAACCATCTCTTCGCCCTGTAAAGCCATGCCATCGGCCCCTGATAAATTATGCCGCCACTTTCTTCTCTTACAAATCTCTCGCTTTGCATAACGTTAATTTTTCATCTGCTTTTAAAGATTATCTTGCAGCCTATGATGCTTTGTGAGTGTTCAGGGAGAATTCTTTTTCTTTCAAAAAAAAAAATGACAAAACTCAAACTTGCTTCAAAAATCCAAAACTCAAGCTGTGGTTTGGAAAATAGAGTCCCGTGAAAAATCTCGATTAAGAGAATTTTCCCTATATATGCATAAAATACAAATATGGATATTTTTGTACAAAAGAAAACAAATATCAAAAGATATATATATATATATATATAAAAACAAATATATATATATATAATCTGTTGGTATTTGTTTTCTTTGGACAAAAATATCCATATTTTATGCATTTGTGATTTTATAAAACAAATATATATATATGCATTTGTGCTTTTAAATTTTATTTTTATTTTTTTTTCATTTTATTTTTTGTACTTATCATTCTGAAATTTCAATTTATGTCGGTTACATTGTATTTTATTTTTAAATTTTTTATTATTATTTTTCGGTCACAGAAAACATTGTAGCAATCTACAGTGTTTTTCTTGCGTTATGATAGAAGGATATATATATATATATATATATATATACAATAAAACGCGTCCTGTTTTTATTGTGCTAATCCACAATAACATCTACTATTAATATATATTTTCGTGAAAGACAAACGGTTGTTGAAGTAGCTGAGATGGTCTAAAGAGCGTTAGATTAAGATCTCCTTTCAACACATTTCTATTTAGCTAATCCACATTAAAATTAGATTTCATATATATTTTTGAGAAAGATGAAGGAATGCTGAGGTGGTCGAGCGGGTCTATGAGGCAGGAGAAAAAATTTTTGTTCGAGAGATTGGAGGTTCAAGTCTCACTCCTGATAAATTTCTACTTTACTTAAAAATATGATTGATTTTTTTTAACGATGATAATATTTTTCTTGCTTTTTTAATGATGATGATAATTTTATGTTGGTTATTTTGTTGAAACCTATTAAACAAATAAATTTATATCGATTTAAAATTCATATATTTTATAGAAAACTTGCACTTCACAGGAATTCTGCACAAATTTATTATTTTGACCAAAAATATATTATAAAAAAACAATTAATATTTTTTGTGTTGAAAAAAATATGGTACCGCCCGCGACGAGGCGCGGGGCATTGGCTAGTATATATATAAAAATTGGGTCCTTAGTACTCATATCATTCAGACAAATGAAATTAATAATATAGTTTTTTAAATACTGTAAACCAGCAAACATGCCACGGGTTGCGCGAAGTGTTTTAGGTGATTGATTTTATATATATTATAATTATATATTTTAATAATTTAATTAATAAATTATAATTGATAGAATCTGTTATAAACGAGTTTTTTTCCCGCCTAAAAGTCATTGAATATTGTTATTGCTAAAACTATTTTGATAATTATTTAATCGATAGATTGTAAAATTGGAATTGAAAAAATCTGTTAAAATGAGTCACGTGCTATGTGTAATATACTAATTGATTGTGGTGCATGTTTTATTTGTTACATGAATTTTTTTATTAGCAAATAGTAAAATTAAAATTATTGAACTGTATCACATATAAGTAATTTGTTTTATATAGCAAACAATTTGATTGTTGATTTTGTTTTAACTACTTTTGTAATAATTCAATTGGTAGATAGAAAACCACATTTTATCAAATTGACTAAAGATATATTATTTGTTATCTGCAACATAATAATTGTTGGACATGTTTTAACTATTTGTCAAATAATTTATTTTATAGATAGCAAAACTACAACTATTAAAATTTATCAAAAACTATTTTTTTTTCACATTGTTTCTTCATATTATTATATTCAAAAGTTTTAGAACACTGAGAATAAATTAATATTAGATTTTTAAAGAAAGTCAATTCATTTTTTTATTTATATTTTAAGGCGTTAATATGAAAAAACAAATATCACGATATATAAAAAGTATATCTTATTTTATTTTATTATTGTATATAATTTGACACAAATTTTCTACATGTATTTTCTGTGTAATTTTGTATTATTTTTACATGATATGAGATTTGAAATATCATATATAAAAAAGATGAAAAAGTTATTTTTCAGAAAAATAACATTGACCAATGAATTTTTGTCATAATTATTATAGCTATCATTATAAAAATTATATACATAACTAATATTCTAATTATTATTGGTCATACTATCGATGACAACAAAATTATTTTTAAAAGAGAATTATTATTTTTATTTTTAAAGTTTTATTCCTCATATCATTATATTAATAATTTTTTAGAACACTTATAGTAAATTATTATTGTTTGAAAATAATAAATAGGTCACACACACACACACACACACTAGTATTAAATAAATATCAATATATATATATAATAGGTCTCACATATTTATAAGAAAATAATATTACAAATAATAGTTATTATTATTTTGAATGTCTTATCTATAATAATTAGAAATTTTATCACCTAACTATATAAAAAAAAGAATTAAAAAACTTAATAAATGAAAAAACAAAAATAAATAAAATAAAGAGAAAAATAATAAATAGCATTTTTCATTGTCTAAATCCAAAATCGTTTGCCCAAGGATTCAAACTCTTGTATACTTAACCGGCACACACTATAACCACTCGGCCAAAGCATCTTCTTCGTTCAACTTAATATACAAATAATACTAAATAAAAATATAATGATAATATAATATTAAAAATCCAAAACTGTTTTTGTCACTTGAGAGATTCAAATTCTAGTTTACTTAGCAGGTGCATGCCTTGGGCACTCGGCCAAAGCGACTTCTTGGTTGAATAGTAGTATACAAATGTTACTTATATTATTATGTAATTTCACTATTTCAATTCATATTTTATCTCAGTGATACGAACCGGCTCAGAAACACTAGCATAGACCCATTACATGTCCAGGGGTTTGATTTGTGATTTTAAAGGTTTCAACCAAGTCAGAATTGCAAGGCTCATTGAAGTATTAAGAGTAGACCTTAGTACATCTTATCTATGTGTAGAGGGGTCCAATACAATTTTATTTGGACTATGAAATAAGGACAATTAAGGAGCCAAAAGAATCATATTGCAACTTGAAAAATGTAATTAATGGGCTGGATGGAAAGTTATAAATAAGCCTTATGGGCTTTATTAAATCTTATTACCTATAGTCCAAGAGTTGTTTAAGCTTAATTAAGACCTTGTTTTCATCTAGGATCTAAGGCTTGTTTGGTCTAAGTCATAGGTTTTCCAATTTCTGGTTTTGGGTTAGTTTTAAGTGGACTTCATTTAAGTCCACATAAGAGGTCCGTTAGGGTTACTTATTCAAGAATTGTTTAAACAACCATTGATGAATTCTACTTCTAAATTTTTTAGTTTTACATGTGAGAGTAATTTTTGTATTTTATAATTCTTGAACGAACTTAATTCGATTTACCAAAGATTAACTGACTTTGTGGAGTCATCTACACATTCCAATAGTGTCAGTGCATTGGGGTAGGTTTCTATTGTGTCAGAATCTATCAAATCTATTTCAGCTTTCCAGAATCAGATCTCATTCTTGTTTGTGGGTTACAT
>CM063601.1:12994597-13018871 GCA_032356905.1 Salix exigua
ACAAAAAAGAATAGATGAGAAGAACAAAAAAAAAAGATGAGAAGAGAAAGACCTGTTTAGGTAGAGAAAAATAAAAAAGACAAGAGAAAGATTGAACAATGATAGAGAGAACCCATAAAGTGTGTGTAAGAATGATAGAGGGATAAACAGAAGGATAAAGGAGAACATCAAAGGTCCATGTGTGCTGGTTGTGTTGTTTTAAATTATATTTACCAATGAAATCATCAATAGATAATATAATATTAATTTCTTTAGCTATTTCACGAGCGATGCCATTGGTGTAATCAAATGAAAATTTTGAACTTGCACAAAAAATTTCAGAAACCCCTAAAGATTATTGATGATTGTCATAAAAAAATTGTTAAGTAATATTATTGATAAACAACTCAACAATAAATAAACACAATAATTGTTGATTCCTTGAAAAGGGGAACAATTTCCTTGGCTATCGTAAAATACTGACAAAATTAATCCCTTAACAAAATCATGTATGATGTTTACAATGAATATTCACGAGAGAAGGGAAATAGTTCTTCTGACTACTGGAAAGTAACAACAAAATCAATTCGTCTGTAATACCGTGTGATGTTTACAATAAATAATTTCAGGGAGAAAATGAATAGTTCCTGTGATTACTAAACAATACCAATAGAATTAATTTGTCGATAATATAATGTGTGATGTTAGTATCATGGTATTGCCATTGATATTAATTTATTTATTTTCCATTTTGTTAGACGAAACAACACAGTAATGATAAATTAACTCACTCAACTAAAAAAACATCATCTACCTCTGTGAATTCATTGTTGTCATCTTGAACAACCTCATCTCTTGAATGATCTATTTTTGAAGAAAAAGGTGTATGTGTAATAAATTTGTTGGCATTACTAAGGGAAAACAAAGACATCATAAATGTTACAGAGTCTAGCTTTTGAATTAATTTTGACCAAACCATGATGGAAATCTACTTTGATTCTTTTATCGCTAGTGTCATACCAATAACATCTCAATAAAAATACTTTATTCTACTTGCTATGATTTTGCAATACAACTCGTTAGAAGGAGATCCTTTAGCACAAACTCCATTGTTATATGTCCTTTTACCCTCCCTATATTTTTCAATATGAAACACATGTCCATTGATAAAATATTTGTTTTAACACTTAACCTTTTGTTTAGGACCCAAACTTATCAAAGACAAGGTAACATTAATATTCCTTCCTAATTTATAAACTTGGTATATAAAGTAATACATGAAACATTAACAATAATGTGTAATGAAATTAATTATCCTGAATAATAGAGATAATTACAAAGTACTTACATGTGTTCTTAATCGCACATAAATCTTTCATCTTGTAATTGAAAGATTTGGGATACAATAAGCTATGAGCTGTAATAAAAATGTTGTTTACGAGGAATTCAATAATGTATCGCTTTATGATATTTGTAAGAGACAAATTATTTGAAAATAACATGTTCAATAATAATATACTTAATGGATAAAGGTCTCGATTAATCACGGTTAAAAACATATAATTATGTGTTTGTCTGAATTCTATTTCGACAAATAGCTTCTACCGACAACATTTTTGGAATGGGTTGTCTAGGATGGGAGAATAATGATAAGTTTGCACTCAAAGGCACTTCCCTACCATTTTCATATCTTGGAATATAGTTGATTCTTGTTGTCAATTTTGGCTCGAAATAGAACAAGATAAATATTGCAATATCTTCAACAATATAGGCCTTACATATCAAAGCCTCGAATATGCACCCTGCTTTTAAATTTTCTCTTAAAACAAATATCTATATGAAATTAAATTAATATTTTGATTTATGCATAAAAAGACAATATATTTTCATTATTATGCATGTGCAATCCCTAACTTATTGAATGATTGCATCCATCTATATTGGTGTAGGCCTCCAATGTTTTTCACATACTAAGAAATATATGGGTAGATGCTCCATCAAGTCAAAAAAATATGGGGGAATGTCATCTCAAGTTTGTAGATTGTCTAGACGATATTCACTTCAAGCCTCTCCAAGTATTGTTTCTATAACTTGTTGGAGCATATATCTCTAAAGAAATGACTAATCTTCGTGAATGCATCCTATATCCTTTCTAGCAATAAATCCCAATAAGATAATGAAATACATGTTAGCACAAATACATGAAAATCATGACTATTCATTCCATACAATCTACAATCCTTCAAATTCACCAACCTTGATGTGTTTGAGATATGTCCATCAAGAAAACACAGATTTTTAAGCCATATGTAAGCTAGTACGTGTGAATTCTTGTCTAAGTCAAAACTAGCTTTGGGCTTCATGACATGTGACACATCATAAATCAACTTCATATTTTTATAGTGTCAAAAAAGCTAAACAAAATATATCCAATATTCCTAGAATTAATATTTGATGCAATTAAGAGCCCATTAATCATACTTTCATATTTGAGCTAATTCTAAATTTATTTGATCCAATTTTTCCTTGAGTTTTCTGCAAGCATAAACCAATAAACATCTTTGAACGATTTTTTTTGTTTCTACTCTTTTGTTTTTTATGGTATTGTTATATTTTAGACAGTATTAGAATGAAATAACATTTTTTTATATGTTATAGTATTGTTGCAATACTTTTAAGTAAAATTATGAAAGAGTCTGTTGGACTTAAATGGAACGATGAACAATATAAAGCTTTTAATTTGTTGAAAGATAAACTTTGTTCGGAGCCTATTTTAACTTTGCTAGTCTTTATAAAAGCTTTTAGAGTTGAATGTGATGCCTCAAGTGTAAGTATAAGAGTTGTGTTAATTTAGGATAAGAGGCCCATAACATATTTTAGTGAGAAACTCAATAGAACAACTATGAATTACTCTACACCTTGGTAAGAACTTTTGAGATGTTGTAGCATTATGTATAGCCCAAAGAGTTCATGATACATTCAAATCATGAATCCTTGAAGCATTTGAAATGGAAAGGAAAGTTAAGTAAAAGACATGCCATATGGGTTGAATTTATTGAAACCTTTTCTTATGAAGAACCGTACAAGGATGATAATGATTTTGCCACCATTTTTTATGCATGTAAGGTTTTGACATTTGGAAAGAATTACAAGCTTGAAGTGTACTTGTTTAAAGAAAATTGTTTATGTGTGCCATAGAGCTTTATACATGAATTGTTTATATCTAAAACATATGGGGATGGGTTGATGGGGCATTTTGGTGTTACTAGGACTTTAGTTGTGTTGCATGAGTATTTTATTGGAAAAAAGGATATGCAACACATATGTGATAAATGCATAACATGTAGAAAAACAAAGTCTAGGATTCAATTGCATGACTTGTAAAGGTATATACTTAAGGAAAAATGGGTAGACATTTGAATGGATTTTGTATTAGGTTTAACGAGGTAAAAACATGGTAGGGAGTTAGTTTTTGTAGTTGTATATAAGTTTTTGAAGATGACACATTTCATACTTTTTCATAAAACCAATGATGCAACTAATTTATTGATTTGTTCTTTAGAGAGATAGTATCAATTCATGGGGTTTCTAGAAGCAATGTTTTTGATAGATATGTTAAGTTTCTTAGTTATTTTTGAAGGTGTTGTGGGGATAATTAGGTATTGTTTGTCATTCCTAACCAAATGAATAAACCGAGGTAGTTAATAGGACTTTAACACAACTTTTGTGTGGTGTCATTTAAAAGAGCTTGAAGAATTAAGAAGATTATTTGTTATTTATAGAGTTTTCACACTAATTTTTCACCATTGAAGATTGAATATGGATTTAACCCTTAACTCCTAAAAATTCAATTCATGTACTTGTTGATGAAAGGGTTAGTTTGGATGGAAACGTAAAGCACATATGGTGAAGACACTCCATGGAGTGTGACATTAGATTGAAAAGAAGAATCGTGTGTGTAGATAAAGCCAAAAAGGGCACAAATAAAGTTTTATTTCATCCTAATGATTAGGTTTGCACATAGGCGCAAGAAGCAATTTTTGACTAAGAGGAAGTCCAGGTTACATATGCAAAGAGATGAGATTTTTCAAATCTTGGAAAAGATAAAAGACAATGCATATAAAGTTGATTTGTCAAATGAATATGGTGTTAGTGCACCTTTAATATTTATAATCTTACTATGTTTGACATAGGTGATGAGGATAATGCGGACGAACCCATCACCAAACATCACACCAATGATCATTGGTGGTGCCAAGTGAACCTCTTATAAGAGCTAAGATAAAGAGATTTAAAAGGTATTAAACGAGTTAATTTAGTGCACATGGAGTAAGATAGACTTAGAGGGATAAATAATGCCTATGGAGTTTAAAGAGCAACCTTTCATTCATCTAACCCAAGTTCAATAAGGCTCTCATTCAAGTTTTAAAGAGGGTGGTTATTTAGGCCCCAACTCAACTTTGATTTGGGTTTATTTTTCTTAATATTACATGGAGTCCAAGTTAGCATGTTATTCCTCTAAGGAAGCAAGGAAATTCTTTCAAATTTCTTCCTAAAGAAATGAGGATTTTGGAATTTAAATAGAATAAGTTTCCTAGTCTACAAAGAAAACTAATGAGCTATCAAATTTATTTTCTAAGTTAAGAGGATTATTTAATACTTCTTTTAGTCTAGGAATGAAACCTTAAAGTCAACAATATTGAAGACCAAATTAGACTTTTTATCTTATTTTTTGTGGCTACAACTTAAAGTTTCTATTTTAAATTCATATTTTGTGATTTAGGGTTAATAAACATTAATTGGGTTTAGATACTTTTTAATGTTCAACTAACTTCATGACGTCAATTCATACTTTTTTTTCTAGAATTTCTATTCGTTGGGTGGGGTTTGAATCCAATAATGTTGATACATACATAAGTTATATTTGTATCACACTCTTATCAAACCTGATTTACTTGACTTTAGAGAAATTGATGTCTTTGAGTGTGGGTTGCTCGAACATGTGTTCAAGTGGTTGTCATCAACTTAGTTGTCTTTTGATGCAAACCAAGGAGCTGGACATATTGATCATACACTCGGAATGCGTCTGACTCGCACAAGACCCTTTGTCACTTCCAAGTGGCCCAATTACAAGACTTAGAGCCAAACGCTTCAAGGAATCACTAAATGGGCTAATCCAAGAGATTTGGGCTGATTCTAAAAGACCATGGTGGGATCAAATGATAATCAAGGCTTAATCCACATCATCAAAGCAATTGAAGAGGGTAATAATTATGCAAAACGTTTCAAGCATGATCGGACCATCAACGGGCATGAATTTTATGACTTTGAAGGTTATTAATGAGAGGAATGAAGTTGGTCTTCAATGGTGATGTTAAATACATTGCATTTAGTCATTTAGCTATTGATGATAGCCTCTAGAAGTCCAAGAGACCTAAAACGTGGGGACTTGTTTATGTTACTATTTGAGCTCTTTTAAAGCTCTAGTTATGACTTTTCCTATTCTTGGAGGGTTGTTCCAAGTATAAAAGGGGTATTTCGAAATTATTAAGTAGATTATGTTTTCAGAGAATTATCATATTTGTGAGGTCTTGTGTTCTTCTTCGTTCTTAAAAGAACTACTAGAACTTATCAAGTTAATCTTGTATGCGTTCAAACAACCAAACTTATCACCTTGATTGTTGAGGGATTCTCGGGTTTTCTAGGTGTGGCGTTTCAATCTTTTGTAGTCTTGGTTTTTCATCTTGTTAGGTGACGGGTCAAGGCTCAACCAATCTTGTCTACACGATCTTGGGGTTCTAACTATCATTCTTATTGGGTTTCATCACAAATGTTGGTGAAGTTCATATCACTTTTTGTTATGGTTTTTGCTATGATACTTTGGCAGACCTTTCAATGTTGACTTTGTGTCTCTGTTGCTGTGTTGCTCATTTTTCACCATGGGGAAGATAAATAAGCTGCCTGTGTTGCTTGTATGCAGCTCCATATGGAACTGATCCCGGTTTACAAATGCTAGTCCATCAAGATGCTCGGGCTGCTACTTCCCTACTAGAAATTAACCCAGTATCAGCACACCAAGTAATGTACGAGCTTGCATATATATAGAATCTCACGTTGCCTCCTCCAGGGAATATATATATATATATATTCCTGGAGGAGGCAACTGTACGATTCTATCCAACTCTTGCAATGCATTTGATTCTTTCGTGTTGTTTAATCCAAATGAATGATTGTCTTATCTATCAAAGTGGCTTTTCTGTTTATGCAGCTTTGTTTCAGCGCTCGTGTCACGTGCAATTAGAGCTGATCAATGTTTGACTTAGTGATGTTTAATCCAGGCAAGTGACGTTTCATAGATGAAGGGAATATGTGCGATGTATCTGTTTTCAAATTTACATGTTTACTACTTGTATCACAAGCAGGCCTGCCTTAGCGATTAGAGCTGCTCATCGTTTGACTCCAATCCATCTCTCTGTTTTATTTACTGACGTGTCGTGCTTTCTGGAAAAGAGTACTGAATTGAGTGAGAAAGTTTTTCTAGATTATGGATGAATATATAGAAATTTGTAGTGCTGGGAATAAAGTGCTAAGCTAATTATGGACGGGAACTTGGAACCTGCACTCCTGGAAAACATTTCTTTAAGCATAAATGTTAGCAGCAAGAGCTCATATCCTATTTCTATTCCATACAGTAACTCTGTCTGTGGAACTTGGCATGCCAGTCCTGCATGCAACTCTAATCCTCCGTTTCTGTCAATTAGGTTTGCAGGTCAACGCTGTCTTGTCTATGGCACCAAGGTGTGCACCCTAGCCTTCTCTGATCATGTTCGTCTACACACACACACACACACACACACTTTTGAATGGCAACTGCAGGAAGGGAAACTAAACTGGAGCACAGAAACGAGCACGATTTTTATGTCATGTCAATGTGAAAAGGGAAGTGAAAGAAATCTGTTATAGTTCTTATTTTATCATATATATATATATGGATTGAAGGTCCAGACATGTGCTCTAGACGGTTAAACCCCGATTCCACTCTGTGCACCCCAGCCAATTTCAACTTTCTCGTACAATGTACGTATCCCAATTTCAGAATTGGCTCAATGAATATTCGTGCATTTTCTTAATGTTTGCTTCCATGGGACCTGCAGAAAGCTCACCATTGTATACGAGGCAGAAGCTCAACATTTGATTTGAAGCAGGTGTGACTAACTTCTGGAACTGATTTCTTCTGATCACCAGCAAATTGTGGAAATGTATAGCAATTTATGCGCTAAAATGTAAAATATTGCGCCGCAGAAATGTACAAGTCTGCATGTTTTCCTTTAACTCTACCCTTTCCTTCTCTGATTATACAAAAGAAAAGAAAAACATACATTTTCTTCCTTTGAATCGAAAATTTTATTTATTGACCGCATGTATTGGTGTTTAACAAGTTGCTCTCTTCAATGGGTGCTAGCTCACTTAGGCTTCGGCTCGTGAGCTGATGAATGTGGGCCTAAAACAAATTGCCTTGTCTCTATAACGCTTGAGTTTTGATTCAAGCAACGGTGCATGGCAATTTATAGTGAAGTGACGTGTACAGGAAGTGACGTGTACAGGAAGGTGAAGTACTACGTGTGATTCCAGCTATTAAAACATGTTGGTCATTAGTAAATCTTCTGTTAGATAGAGATGAAAACCCTACCTCCATCCATCCCTCTTAAAACATGGCAAATCATACGCATAACTGCAGCTAGCTAGCTACCATGGAGGTAACAATTTCATTAATCAACAGTTGCAGGGTGGGTGGAGAAAACTAGATTTTAAAATGAAAACAAAAAATAAGCCAAAAATTAAATTTAAGGAACATGAACAATTGTTCTATCATGGTCTCCTTCTTTTTCTTTTTAATATAAAGAAAGTTTTATTTTCCAGAATCATTACTTAATTTATCACCGAATTACTCCTTTATACTTTGTATACCTAAAAGATACAAATCAAAAGAAATTTTATCATATCAAACATTGTAATACCATTATGAGCCCTATTTTGTTTTGCTTGTTAAATTCGACCCTTCTTTTTAATTTTGATATTTAACCACAAATAAACTTTTATTTCTTAAAATCGTTCTTCGATTCATAAAATACTATTAATAGTTAATTAACAATTAGCAAAAGGAGTGTAGGCTATAAACTCCAATCTTGTTTGATTAAGTCGGACTCCAAGAATAATCTTAAATATGAATATATGGAAAATCAAATAAACAAGAGGGAGTGTCATTAATCAGGTAGCTTTAACGATTTGATTTGAAAAATAGATTTAAGGAAAGCTATAAATTATAGTTTTTCTTAACTAGGATTTCAAGAGTAAGTTTTAGTGGAACCATTCAACACTTGTGTTGATTAACCAAACACTTTCAAATTCATAACTAGGAAAAAAAGGCAAAAATATTTTTGAAAAAATAAAAATATATATTTTTATTTTTTGTTTTAAATTTAAAATATTGGTGTTTTTTTATCATTTTCATATGTTAATATCAAAAATGATTTTAAAAAATAATGTGTTTTTGAATGAAAAACACTTTAAAAAATAAGCTCAACTATATTCCTAAATAGACACAAAGACTCCACCACACTACACACGCAAAAACAAATAGAGTCTTGATCATCATGGAGGCAAAACACAAAGAGACAATCTAGCTAAAGCACGCAATAAGAAATAGGACCCCAAACCATATAATAATTTCAATCAAACAAGGAATTATTATTTAAGAAGAAAGGGGGTCATTTTTTTAAATAGCATGGACAGTAAAAAAATTGGAAACTAGAACAAGTGAAAAAGGTTATAGAAAAATAGCATAATGGAAAGGGTCTTGTTGTTGGAAACAATGTAGTCTTTATTATTTTAAAAACCTTTAATATTAAAATTAATGATACCACATGAACCTAAATCTCATTCATGCCTTGTATAAGTAAAACTATTTCCTCGCGAATAATTTAATGTGCGCAAGATAAGAAGATAATAACTTTTTTTATTAATTATTGTTGTTACCTATATTGAGTGAGATTAAAAGAACTTCAAAGAAAATGAAACTAATTGAAATTTGTCAATCCAAAATTAAAACCCTAAACAACATGTCATTCAAACTTAATAAAGTGAGTGACAAGTAATTTGTTACCAAAGCATCCCTATTTTGATAATTTTGGATGATCGAGTTGACAACTTAAAACGAATAAATGTGAAGATAAAGACCACCAAATTGAGCAACATTGGATCCAAATCAAAGGTGTGTATCCCTCTTCTAAGTTTAGATGATGATGATGATGTTATTGTTGATCCGACAAGCCCTTGAAAGTAGACAACTTGGTCATCCTTAATAGTTAAATCACTATGCAAAAACTAACTTTTTTTCCTCTTATGTTCACATTGAAAGGCATCTCAGTAGGTTCTTATCAAGTGTTTACAATCTTTCTCTCAAGATTAAGAGGTCAAAAATGAGTTAAAAACCTTCAGAAAAAATAACAAAACCCTATAAATACCCTTTATAAAATCAGAGCTATGAGGGATAAAAACAAAAGAAAGAAATAAGGAAAATATTTATAAGAAACATAAATGTAGAGGTCGAAGAGCCTGATATAAAGATTTCCTAAACTTTTAATGTTGCTTTAGTTTTTATTTAAATTAAGCAATGCACGTTGAAGAAAGAATGTTCATCTTGGGTTGATAGGTCTATTCATAACCAAAATGAATTTTCAATTAATATTACCTAAACATATAATTTGTTTTATGTTAGTAGTTTTTAGATCTAATACCTCGTGCTTGATTTTGGTTTTGTTTGTTTACACATGTTTGTCAATGATAATATTTTGTTATAATGAAGAAAACATGTTTTAGAGGTTAAAAATTCTGGTTTAGAAGGTCTTGATTTTGTTTGAGTTAGTTTTTCTAGGAAGGGGTTAGGTTTAAGACAATGTTCTTCATGTTCTTTAGGAGAACATTGCTTTAACCTCATGATTTGGACTAGTTTTGGTCTAATTATTTGCAAAAAAAAACATTTGGCCAACTTTAGTAATCAATAATCTAGATTTTATTTACATAAAGAACAAGTTTTTGGGGTTTTAATCCTAAGTTTTTTAACCAAAACTCATTCTCACAAAATCATGGTGATTGTTTTGTTTAAGGTTAACACTGTCTCTTATGAAAGTTATATTATGAGAGAAAAATGAGTTATTTTCTTTATTTTTGCATGTAGCCAAGAATTCTAAAGTTATTTAAGATTTTAAAAATAGAAAATATTTTGTCATATTAATTTTTTTGCATGAATTTTACAAAATGTTTGTAAGATTTCAAACAATTTTGGCCTAGATTTGAAGATACCAAGTTCTACTGATACGACCATATTATTTGATAGTTTCATCCATATTTACCTTTTTTAATATGTTTTGTGTATAAAATGCCTTTATATTCTTTTTTATGTTTTGAAGGTATTTTTGGATGAAAGATGCAAAAGGAGGTAATTGAGTCGATTGACAAATTTGACCTTCGATCGGTGTTTTGTACGTAACTGAAGCTCTAAAGATAGAAATGAAGTGATTCTAGTGAAATTAAAAATATAACATCCATAAATGTATGTAAATCTAATTAAAAATAAATAAAATAAGGAATATCATGGAAATCGTAGCCTTCAAAGTCAAATCTTGCAATCGCCAATATCGACCTTTGTCCATTCCAACTTCCATATCTCAAGATACGAAGTTTGATTGATGCAAACTCAATTTTAATGAATTCAAGACTCCAAGAAATATAAACTCTACAAATTTAAGATAAAAAAATGTAATATGAAGGAGATATGAATTTTACAAGGGACAACTAAATTTTGCCAACTAAAAGAAGGACTATTTTGTAAAATAGACATTAGGGTTTCTAAGCATATATAAATGAAGAGAGGAGAAAGGAAGTGGTGGTAAACACCAAATAAAACATAAATATTCCTCCTCCAAACCCTAAATCATGTTTTTGCTCAATAAACATGCAAGGGACTTTTTGCTTGGTTGCAAGGACACGTAAACTTTTTTTCAAGAACTGTGAGATCTATTTTTACCTCAATTTTTCAGTTTATATGATGAATATGTTTGTTCTCCTATGCTTATTTTCCTATGATTGTTTATTTAATTGCTAAGAACAGACTCGAATTATTATTATAGACAATCGATTGCTAATTTTGATATCAAAACATGAGTTGTGGTATATGAACTTGTGAAGCAACTACGTTAATAATTGTAGCGGATCTATGTTATTAATCTTAGGGAGAACATTCAATTGAACTAAACATATATTGCAAACAATTATTTTTCTTAATTGATCAATTTATCTAGTTTTTAATGCTTCCATTGAATCAAATTACTAGTGCGGACACTTTGGTTATTTGATGGTTCGAGTAAGTTATATGGTGGATCAGTTAACAAACCAATTTTAAGAAAAGAGAAATATTCAGAATATATATTGATGTATCATTTCTATGATCAATTTTCTGATTTTTGTAGGTGGATCTTGATTTGGGACCAAGGTTTGCTTTATTGATAGGTTTCAGTTTTATACAATTTTTGCTTCGTTTGCTTTAGCCTAGCCTAGACAACTTCCACCCCCAATTATAGCAAAAAATCTGAACTAAATTGTCCTCATGGGATCGACTCCTTGCTTGCTCTATATCTTGTTTGATTTGTTTTAAGGTAGGGTAATTAATTTGTGTGACCGCATGACGCAACATTAACATCCCACTAAGTAAGGTTAAATTGTAAGCTTCTACAACTAATACAACAACTCTTGCTCTATTACCCACCGTAGGTCCACTTCGCATTTGAGTAATCCTTCACCTATATTTACTTAGATCATTATTATATATGTGAAAACTACATGTGGTATCGAATACCTAAGAACTACTATATGAAGTAGTAAGATAGATTTCAATCATAAACATCACATAAATATTTACTTTAGGATATTCTATTGTCATGTTTGAAAATAATTCTTTAGAGGTCTCACACCCCTTAACAATAAAAAAAAATCTAATATGTTTAATCATAATATAGGCATCTATATTCTCACACTCTATTTGAAGTCCAAGTGATATGTTGCCTAACATCACACATGCAACTAGTTTAGCATTATCACTATAACGATGATATTTTGTCTTAATTTCAATACAAGCATCCTTATTAGGGATAAGAGAAATAGGACTTTGAAGACATTTTTTGTTTGAAAACAATTCTCAAATTTTGGTACTAGTCAAATAAGTTTAATCCAGACAATTTGTTAGTGTTAAGTATGCTTTATAGAAATATGTTACTACTCATTTTATTTATCAACCTATTTATTTAGAGAGGAGAGTATTACACACACACAAATTTAGATAAGGTTTGTAATCCTAATTTGGTTTTCCACTATTCTCTTACAAATTAATATTCCTCCTTATCAATTTAGGAAACCTCGCTTAGATTTTTCTAGTGGTTTAGGCTCTCATTAATTTATTTGATCTTGAGTGACTCAACAAATAAAAAAATAAATTAAATTAGATAGATAACATAATTTATCAACATCATCTCTATATGACTCCTACATCGGTGAGGTGACAACTCTTTATCTAAACATATCATTTATGTTTTGTTTGACTCATGACTATAACTTTATATGATCATAAGTAACTCCTCTAAATCATACGAGCTAGTTAAGTAAGATCCAATATTATAGCATTCAGTATATTTTAATAATGATAACCTTGAATGACTCAAAAATTATCCATGAATAGAACTTTGTTTTATGCATTTGAAATTGAAGGTAACTATTCATGTTCTCAACAAGTACTTGATGAAGGATTTATAATCAATTAAATAGGTTTCATACATAACATGGCATAAAAAATTATAATCAACAAATTAGGGAATGTTGAACAAAATTGCAGGTCTTTAAAACTTGTAGGGTTTTTTTACTTAGATAAGTCACCCATAATAATAAGATCATCTTCATCACTTTCACTTGGTAAGTCACCCATTACAATAACACCATCTTTTTTTTCATATAGGTAGATCACTCATTACAACGAAACCATTTTTATCACTTTCACCTTGGTAGGTCCTCCATTACAATGAGACTATTTTTCATCTTCAAACTTGCACCGGGTAGGGTCACCCATTACAATGAGACCACCTTTAAGTTTCTCACCATCCTCATCACAATAATCTAGGTAGGCCACCCATTATATAATATAAATATCACAATTATAATGATATCATTTTCTTTGTATTTCAACTCTTTACAAGCACCATTTTTCCCTTCACAAATTCATTTTTTATCCTTTAAGTGAGCAATTTAGTCCTCAATTCTTAGATAATGCGCTTTCTAGCCATATCTTTTCTTTCCTTTTGAGATGGACAAACCATCTGTTTATCTAGCAAGTCCATTCTTCTATTATTTTTTCTTTAAGACGCAGTACTATTTAGAGTCTCTGATGAGACTTTAGCCATAAGAATTAAAAAGGGGGACAATTGTCATGATCTACTTTAAGGTCATACCCAAATTCACCCAATAGAAGATAACAAGAATAAAAATAAGAAAGAATGACATGGTGGAAAAATCAAATCAAAAGTTTTGAACAATTTTAGAAGCTTAATCGTATCCTAATTTTTTCAAAAAAATAAAGAAAAATACAGATTTAAGGATAAAATAAATTATTATCTAACAAATGTACAAATAAATTAAGTCCATGGGCATAATTATATTTTTAATAAGCCAATTCAATTTAATTATAGGCTAAATTAAAGTTTAATAATGTTTGAGAATTAATTTGAGTCCTATTTAAGGATTTAATTAGGTACAGTTGCTTTAAATGGATCAAATTAATTTTATTAACGACTTAATTGGTTAAAAAAGTTTCAAAGCCTAATCTAGGCTTAATTAAGAAGATTGACATTTAAGATGACCAAATTTAATTTTTATCAAGTTAATTGAAAAAAATAAGGTGAAATTGAAGAAAAATGAAAGTTAATGATAGATTGAGGATTAAATTATATAAATCCGACATAAAAAACCAAAATAAAAAGGCGTGTAAATGTAAATGTAAATCGGGTTGCTATTAAAGTTTTGTGGAGATAATTTTACATAAAATGAATAAGCGAGCAATTATAAGTTAACTGAGTGTACGAGAATATGTAAAAATGGCACCCTTAGAGCAACTCCAGTAGGCATGGTATACTCAAATGGAAAAAATAAAAATTGATATTTTAGCATTTTTTGTTCTTATAGGCACTCCAACGGGAGTGCCAAAGAGGAGGTAAAAATACCTCCCCTTCCCGAAGTCGCTATAAATAGCAGCTCGGGACATGTTACTATAAAGGTGGCCCCACCCTGGGCCACCTTTTATATATATTAGAAAATAATATAATTATATTAAAAAAATTTTATTTTTATTTATAAATACCTTAACAAGATAATAAAAATTTATATATAAAATTAATAATTATAGTGTTGGAGGGTTTTTTAAAAATAGTTATTTAATTATATAACTTACTTCTATTAATCGTATAATCAATGTAATATATATATTTGAAAATAATATAATTATATTAAAAATATTTATTTTTATTTACAAATACCTTAACAAGAAATATATAAAATTAATAATTATATTGTTGGAAGTTTTTTTAAAAGCAATTATTTAATTATATATTTTACTCCTATTAATTGTATAATTAATTGCATGATTAAACTACATATAAAATAATTGTATTATATTTAAAATAATATAAAAATAAACGGCTCTCAAAAATAACTTTTACCACTGAAGCACACATCAACAAAAATGTTATTTTTACACTATTTAAAAGTGTCATTTGGAGATTTGTCTTTCCAAAATGGCACTCTTCACTGGAGATGCTCTTATGCGAATTGAAAGGCTTGGTCCTAGTATCGTGATTCAAACACGTCATCATCTCCAACCTCTCCACGAGTGTCAAGCAACCACCAACATCTTCTTCTTCTTCCCACCACTCAATCATCGGCCAACAACAACTCACCCACTATAATAGTGGCTTCAACAATTCATCGTCGACGACTCCATCCTTTTTTCTTCACGCAATAGCTACTTCCTATTCTTCCTACATTAATAGCCACTCGAACAACTTTCTCTCTGTTACAACCTTCTACACCTCCAATCGGATGTTCTCTTCACAAGTAGCAACACCAGATACCCCTCCTTCACCTTCTTCCATAGCTATCATTCCTTAACATGTGACCAATAGGCGGGATATTGGGTCGGATATAACGTCCACCACACTCGGAAGATTGTTGAGCCATTTTGGCAAATAAAAATGTTGTTTTCGTCTATATAATTGAATCCTAAAATGTTTTTATGCATATTTTAACAACAAAAAAGAGAATATTTTCTCATGTTTTAAAAGACAAATAAATGGGATATCATAATTTATTTATGATCACCTATTAAGATTTGGCCAAAATATCAAAAGCCTTTAATAATCATGATGTACACTCATAAGTATTAAAGTATTAAGGTATTAAGGATATAAAAAAATAAAAAGTATGATTCAAATTTTAAAATGATTATATATTTTATCCAATGAGATAAAGACTTGCATGAAGAGAAATCTACTATGAACCCTAGAAAAACCGACAAATAAAAAATTTATCTAAGAAAATAATGCATCTTTTATTTGCACAACAAGTTCTTTTATCTAAAGTCTCGTAGACCATAAACTTCTTAATGATATTAATATTAGGTGATGACTCCTGAAATTATATTCATATTTTTATGATTATGAAAAAACATTTCCCATCCACTCCTCTATCTTGGGATGGCCACCATGAGAAATGCCATCGTGAGAATATTTATAATATAAACTAAAACAAAATATTGTACCCATTCACAATAGCTATTTATTTTATTTTCATCCTCGAGTTTTTTAATTACAATCTGTTATACCCAAATTAACATATAGTTTATCATGAAAAGAAAAAAATTAATAAAAGAATATTTTGTCAATCTTTTTTCTTACTCCATAATCCTTTTAGTTTTTGTAGTTTTAATTTCAACTTCACATTATTTTCACCTTCACTCTATAGTCCTTCGCTAAAAAGAATAGGAGTGTCACATATTAAAAATTTGTCCTAAAAACCAATACTATTAAAAAAAGAATTAATACCATGAAACCAATTAATATTTGATAAGTCAAATTTAGTTATTTCAAGAACTAAAGAATGCAAAAATCACTCACACTCAAGTTATAAACTCAATTTAACTTCTTTTTTTAATTTAGTCCTTAAACATCTAATTTTAGATATCTTAACCCTAAATACAAACATTTTCACTATTGGGGCCCTTTATCAATTAGAATTGGGTTGCCAATTTTATAAATTTTTATAAATTGTGATCCTCCAACATTTCCACTAGTCATTTTGGTCCTTCACCACAAACTTGGGCAATCTTATAGGCTTTCTTCATTTATATCCTCTAGTATTTTGATTTTTTTAAAAACAAGTTCTAGGGTAAAAAGGGATAACAATAGATGGACACTCTTTACAATGTTGATGAAGAAAGTATTCTTTAAGGTTATGAAAAGCGAGCTAGTAAAGAAAATGGTTTCATTATCACAAGTGACTTGTCCCTTTTACAATTCAAGAATTTGTTTATTTTTGTGAGTAATTGCCCATTTTGAATTATTAGGAGCCTGCACCCTAAGGACAGGTTTTATGCTTTCATTACATGAGGAGTAAGCTTTCAACATGGTCTAAAAGGTTTATGAATTTCCAAATGACTATCTTACATGAAGGTAGTATAAGGGTTTACAAAAATAGCTAGGGTACAGTAGGACCACTATTATCAAGTAAACACCTAACTTATAGTTGGATGTTTCAATCGGAATCTTGACTAAAAGTTATAATGTAGATCACTACTCCCCATCTAATATAGGATTAAGTTTATTTGTGAAATGAAAATGCTTGAGGCATAATTCATACCCAGTGTGCTTATACATGAATTGAAAGTAAAGATGCTTACACAATAAATATGCATGCTAAAATTAAGTAGATTAGCATAAGTAATCTAACGAATAATTAGACAAGCAAAGCTTAGACCGACAAGACAAGTTCTCCGATGGAGTCACCTTATGTCATGATGGTGTTTTTCATGGTAGTCATCCCCAAGATAGAGAAGTGCATGGAAAAGAGTTTTCTCATAATCATAAAATTATGGTTTTAATTTTTAAGAGTCACTACCTAGTATTAAGTTTACGAGGAAACCTAATGTTCTACAAGGGTTTCATAAGGTGACTTATTATGCAAGAAGAAGACATAATAATACTCTCTGCTTTAGGTAAGTTACATTGTTGTCTAATCGTCTTTCTATGTCAGATTTTTATTTGTTGGTCTTTTCTAAGGTTCAAGTATATCTATCTTTGTGCAGAGTCTCTACTTCATTGGGTTAAAACCTAATTGTTCTAAAGTATAAATCACATTTTTTATATCTTTAATAACTATAAGTGTACTCTATAATATAGTTTTACACTCTAAATATTAAAGTTCATACTAAAATGAACAACATGATTATTAAAGGATTTTTGATATGTTGGCTTAACCCTAAAGTATTATCATACATAGGTTATGATATCTCATTTTTTATTTTAAAAGATGAGAAAAGATGCATTTTTGAGAAAATATGCTCACAAAAACATTAGGATTCAATCTGTATGCATAAAAAAATATTTTTCAAATACAGATTTTGTTATATATAATTTTACTTTTATATATATATATATATATATATATATATCGGGTTGGGTCTAACTTGAAATCTTCCTTAATTGGTGACGATGGAAAGGTTATTGGTGATGGCTATAAGAGGAGAAGGAAGTAGCATTGCTTTGTTGTTACATGGAGAAGAAAATGTAACTCTGTGAGCAACTCTGTGAAAAAGGCAAAAACCTTGCCCACATTTTCAACAATCCCTAAATTTCCCAAATCTTTTTCCGAGAGGAGAGAGACGAGAGTAACGAGAGAATCAAAATTTCAGTCATTTTCTTCTCCAATTTTGATTGAGTAGCCGAGAGAAACCCACCCAAATTACTGAAACCCACCCAAATACCTAACTTTCCCAAACCGAGACTTCCCACATCTTGACCACTGGAAAGACAAAATCCCTAACTTCCAATTTTTCAGTCCTTTTAAGAACGACGTTCATAGTAGCTCAAGAACGACGATGACATCAAGATCCTCTTTTGTTCAAGCAGCCATTCCACGTTTCGATGGTCACTATGACCATTGGAGCATGCTAATGGAGAATTTCCTTCGATCAAAGGAGTATTGGCCAATTGTTGAAGTTGGCATTAAAGCACCAACGACCGAATACAATTGTGATAGAAGCTCAAAAGACAAAGTCGGAAGGGAGAAGATTGAAGGATTTAAAGGTGAAAAATTACTTGTTCCAAGCCATCGATCGTCCCATCTTGGAAATAATTCTTAGTAAAGAAACTCCCAAAGATATATGGGACTCCATGAAGCTGAAATATCAAGTATTGACAAGGGTGAAGCGTGCACAACTTCAGGCCTTGCGACGAGATTTTGAAACTTTACAGATGCAAATTGGAGAGCCGAGTAACCAATTATTGTGCTCGGGGCAATGGAAATATGCAACAAGATGAGGTTTCACGGTGAGAAGATGGATGATAATGTGATTGTTAAAAGATTTTGTGTTCACTGGCACCCAAATTTGATTATTTGGCTTGTTCAATCGAAGAGTCCGGGATGTTGAAAAACTCTCCATTGATGAGTTGCAGAGCTCCATTTGATTATTTGGGGCTCACATACAAATGAGCAGACTCTGAAAGCTATAAATTATTCTCATTCCTTAAATTTTCGAGGATGAGACAAAGATGGGAACCGAGATAAGGGAGATGGTTACATAAACCAATTTAGGGCTATTGATAATTTTGGCAGAGGTAGGGGACAATTTAGGGGTGTTGAGGGAATAGAGGCAATTTAAGGGGTGTTGAGGGACAAAATAGAGGCAAAGGTGACAAGTCCAAGATTGAATGCTTTAGATGTCACAAATTTGGGCATTATCGATCCGAGTGTTATGTCAGGATACACAATGACAAAGATGAGATGTCACACTTTACCAAGAGAAGGGAAGAGGAAACTCGCTAATGGTCGTGGAGACAACCCGAAGTTGAAGCGAGGGTCTTAGGAGCAAGCAGCAGGAGTCCGGAATTTGGTTTATGGATACGGGTTGCAAGCAATCACATGTGTGGGTGTAAGTCTTCCTTTATTTATCTAAATAAAGATTTTAATTTGACAATAAGTTTTGGTGATAACTCTATTGTGAATGCTTTAGGAAATGGTGATATTGAGATTACAACCAAGAATGGTTTTGTAGAGAAAAAATTGATGTGTTTTATGTGTCCGATTTAAAAGCAATTTATTGAGTACTTGGTCAATTGCAAGAGAAGGGGTATGAGATAACTATCAAGAATGGTGTTTGTGAAATTTATGATCCATTGAGAGGGTTAATTACAGTAGTGAAAATGAGCTCAAATAGGTTATTTCCTTTAGAAATTGTGATATCAAAGCCCTGTTTTATTGCTTGAAATTGAGAACCCAATATGGCTTTGGCATTTCTGTTATGGCCATTTGAATTTTAGTGGCCTAAAACTCTTCAATGGAAGAATATGGTGAAAGGTCTTCCTGAAATTGATATTCCTTCACAAATATATGAAGATTGTGTTGTTAGCAAACAACATCATTCTCCATTCCCTCAAGGCAAATCGTGGAGAGCAAAGCATGCTCTTGAACTAGTGCACTCGGACATTTGTGGATTGATTATTCCATCTTCAAATGGAGGTAAAAGTATCTAATCACCCTCATTGACAATTTTACTCGAAAAACATGGGTTTATTTTTACAGACACAAGATGAAAGCTTTTATGTGTTTCAAAGTTTTAAAGCTAAAGATGAAAATGAGGCAGGAAGCTCTTTAAAATTCTCCGAACAGACCGTGGTGGTGAATTTTGTTCAACTAAATTTGATGTTTTTTTGTGGAGAACATGGCATTCACAAGGAATTAACAGCTATACACCACAGCAGAATGGTGTATCTGAAAGAAAAAATAGAACAATTCTCAACATGGTGAGGAGCTTGCTAGCTAGAGGAAAAATACCAAAGGAATTTTGGCCAAAGCGATAAATTGGAGTAGTCATGTGTTGAATAGAAGCCCTACTTTTTCAGTCCGAACATGACACCTGAAAAGCATAGAGTGGGAGGAAACCAAATGTTGAGTATTTCAGAATTTTTAGGTGCATAGCCTATGCATATATCCCGGATGAGAAGAGAAAGAAGCTAGATGATAAGGGTGAAAAGTGTGTGTTTCTCGACATGAGTGAGTGTTCCAAGGCCTATAAATTATACAATCCTCTTACAAAATAGAGTGTGACCAACCGTGATGTTGTGTTTGATGAAGTAAAAACTTGGGATTGGGATAGGCGAGCACTTATACATGCTGATTTTGAAATAGATGTAGTTTTAGGGTCATCAAGAAGCAACCATTTTGCAAGCATCCTTGCTCAAAAGCAGTTGTTGAAATTCATTCAACAACGAGGCAACATCTGGAAATTTCCTACCTATGGCAGAAGCTCCAGTTGCAGCAGCTCCACCTTGTCCTCGTATCCGTAAAAGGCCTACTTGGATGGAAGATTATGAGGTAACTGGATTTATAAATCCACTTACCTATTTTGCTTTTGTTTACAGATTGTGATCCCATGACCTTTGAAAGTGCTATCAAAGAAGAAAAATGGAGAAAAGCAATGGATGATGAGATCGATTCTATCGAAAGAAATGATACTTGGGAGTCGACTGATCTTCCACCAGGACAAAACTCCATTGGCGTAAAATGGGTTTTCAAAACCAAATTAAAGGCAAATGGTGAAGTTGATAAGTATAAGGTGAGATTGGTTGTCAAGGGGTATAAGCAAGAGTATGGAATTGATTATACGGAGGTCTTTAAAGTTGTTGCAAAACATGATACAATTCGGTTGATAATTGCATTGGTCGCATGTGAATTCATGGCCTATTTTCCGACTTGATGTCAAATCAAGCATTCTTGCATGGAAACTTGGAGGAGTAGGTATTTGTTAATCAACCTCTTGGTCATATTAAGATTGGATATGAGCATAAAGTATTCTGTTTGAAAAAGGTTCTTTATGGTTTAAAACAAGCTCCACGAGCTTGTTATAGTCAGTATTGAGTCTTATTTCTTAAGAGAAGGATTTCATAAGTGTTCATATGAGCATTCATTATTTGTTAAAATTGGAGATGGGGGAAATTACTTACTTGGTTTGCTTATATGTTGATGATCTTACGTTTCTTGGAAATGATGCTTGATATGTTTAAAGATTTCAAGTGTTCTATGATGGTTGAATTTGAAATGTCCGATCTTGGGTTGATGCATTACTTTCTTGGCATAGAGGTGATGCAAACTGTAAATGAAATTTTTATTGGTCAAAAGAAATATGTGCATGATATTCGGAAAGATTTCAGATGAAGGATTGCAATCCTGTTAGCACTCCAACTGAATTTGGTTTAAAGCTCAACAAAGATCATAGAGGGAAGAAAGTGGACAACACACTTTACAAGCAAATTATTGGCGCTTTAATGTATTTAAATACAACAAGACCTTATATTATGTATTCTATAAGTCTAATCAGTAGGTATATGGAAAATCCCATGGAAATACACTTGCTAACGACCAAGAGAATCCTTCATTACCTGCAAGAAACTAAGGATTTTGGGTTGTTCTACAAGAAAGGAGAAAAGATGGAGCTAGTTGGGTTTATTGACAGCGATTATGTAGGTGATCAAGATGACAGGAGAAGCACCTTGGGATTTGTTTTTATATTTGGCACAGGGGTTGTTTCGTTGTCTTCGAAAAAGCATCAAATTGTTACTTTATCCACCACCTAAGCCGAATTTATTGTTGCAACAGGTTGTGCTTGTCAAGCTATTTGGATAAAAAGAATCCTTGAAGAATTACGAGTTCAGCAAATTGGAGCTACAACGGTATTCAGTGATAACAACTCATCAATCAAACTCTCCAAAAATTCAATGTTACACGGAAGAAGCAAACACATTGATGTGAGATACTACTTCTTGCGAGATCTCAATAACGATGGCATGATCAACCTAGTTTATTGCAGCAGATGAAGATCAAGTTGCAGATATACAAACCAAACCTCTTAAACTTGTTGCATTTGAGAAATTATGTTGTTTACTTGGAATGTGTTCATGATCAGCATTAATTGAGAATACTTGGAGAATGATGATTTCTCTTAAATTGTTATCTACAAATTACAGTTTAAAAGAGGGTGTTAAAGTTTATTTATTTAATTTATTGTTTTATATAATTATTTATTTTATGTTGATTTAGTCATAATAAACCTAGTTTTTAGGAATGTGTTAAGGTGGCAAAGAGAGTGGTAATTGTGTTTCTAGAATCATGGGTTAGTGGGTTAATGGTGATGTGGATTAGTGCGTTCATTATGCACTATGTAATGCCTATTTATAGACTCTTTATCATTAATTGAATTATCCAACCAAGTATTTATTTTTATACTATCATTCTTGTCCTTGGATTTAATTTTATTCATATATATCCAATAATAATTTATTTTATCATTGAATATGCATTGTTTATTCATTTTTTTGGCAGAATAAAGGTATGATTGATCTCTTGAATTTGTTCAAAACTTTAGGTTTGATTTTTCCACCATGTCATTTTCTCTTATTTTTATATTTGTTACTTTTTTATTGGATGAATTTAAAAATAACCCAAAAATGATGTATAGTTTTTTTCTTTGTAATGGATGTGCAAGTTTTGGATAACGGATCAAGCGAAAGATTGAAGACTGCGAAAAAGTATGATTGGATTCAACGAAAGTACGTGTTCACGTCATTGACAAATCTTATTAAATTAAAATAAAATAAAAGAACTGAGGGCAAATACAAATGACAGAAAAACAGCTATTTAAATTCCTTCTCTTTGAAGTTCCCACCGTCTGCCATCTTCATTTCATTCTCTCGTTGCCTTCACTCTCCATCCATGCATGGCTACTCAGGGACACTTCATCACTTGCAAAGATACTCTCTTTCTACACACACACACACACACACACATATTTGTGCTTTCGCTATTACAATAACTTAGTAATATATGATTTGTGGATTTGGAATTGCGAAGCTGCGGTTGCCTGGGAGGTGAACAAGCAGTTGGTAATAGAGGATGTTGCAGGTGGCTCTACCACAGGCCGGTGAGGTTCGAGTCAAGATTCTATTCAATGCTCTTTGCCACACTGATGCTTACACTTGGAGTGGAAAGGTTTTTCTTCTCCTTTTCTTTTTTGTTGACTCGTTTCAAAGTTTAGGAGTTTTCCTGATCCAATAATAACTACTATTTTGTTTAATATTTGATGTAATAATTTGTGTTGTAGGATCCTGAAGGTGGTCTCTTCCCATGTATTCTTGGTCACGAGGCTGCTGGGTATGGATGATAGATATCATTCATATATATATGACATGAATCATGGTGAAGGTCCCACATATTTTCAACTCTGTGTGTGTTATCGTTTATTGAGTTTCTTGGACAAAGCATTGTCGAAAGCGTTGGTGAAGGCGTGACCGAGGTTCAACCAGGGGATCATGTTATCCCTTGCTACCAGGCGGAATGCCGAGAATGCAAGTTATGCAACTCACGGAAGACAAACCTTTGTGGAAAAGTTTGTGCAGCCACTGGTGATGGAATCATGATGAATGATCGTAAAACCCGATTCTCAATCAAAGGAAATCCCATCTACCACTTCATGGGAACCTCAACATTCAGCCAGTACACAGTTGTGCATGATGTTAGCGTTGCTAAGATCGATCCAACAGCTCCTTTGGAGAAAGTTTGCCTCCTCGGCTGCGGTGTTCCTACTGGTAACTATATACATCTTGTTTTTCCCCAACCGAACTCTCTCTGTTATGAATACTTGGAATAATTGAGTGAGGAGCCGGTTCATATAGCGTTGTTTTCCTTCAACATTTACCTTGTGGCTTGCACTTCATGTCACATTTGTGGTTCTCTCTGTTGATGTGCAAGGAACCTTTTAATCTGTTTTTTTTTTTAAATAATCCTTCTCTAGGAAGATTCTTTTGTTAAACATTATGCTTTGCTGCAACATTAATTCTGATTTATGCGAGCCCTCCTGTCGAAGTTCACTGGA
>CM063601.1:13019371-13174356 GCA_032356905.1 Salix exigua
TTAATTTAGTAATTTCAAAAATAAAAAATCTAAATATAATATTTTTACTTCAAAAATAATTTTATAAAACACTCTAAAAAGAAATTAAACTAAAAACTTGGTAGCTCTTTAAGATGTGGATGAAGTTATTTTTAAAAGTATTTTTTGGTTCAAAATACATTATATATATATATATTAGTTTTTTAAAATTATTTTATTGTATAAAAAATTATAAAAAAATAATTTTAAAATAAAAATAATTAAAAATTTCAATTTTTTAGGTAGGAAACAAGGCATATATTCCGTAAGTTTTTTTTATATATATTATAAAAATTTATAAGAAAATAATTTTAAAATAAAAATAATTAAAAAAATTCAATTTTTTAGGTAGGAAACAAGGCATATAGATTGGTTATATATTATAAAAATTTATAAGAAAATAATTAAAAAAATTCAATTTTTTAGGTAGGAAACAAGGCATATAGATTGGTTCCGTAAGTGTTTATATATATATATATATATATCGCCACCGTCGCCACATCCTGCGGCTAACTAAACCCTCTTCAGTATCAAGGAAAAGAGATGGAAGAGGAGGAAGCAGAAGTATACGATGGAGTTAGAGCACAGTTCCCTCTAACATTCGGCAAACAATCAAAATCTCAAACACCTCTTGAAAAAATCCATAACACCACTATCCGAAAAGCACCACCCACCTCCGCCACCAACGCCGAAGCCCAGTCAACTTCTTTCCCGTCTCTTTCCTCCTCTTCTAAAGCCGGACTCGACTCTCTCCGTCCCACGCCTAAATCCTCCTCCAATCCCACCCCTTCACTTAGACCGCCACCACCGCAGTCTACTGGTTCCAATTCGTTCGTAGCCCATGTTTCGATTGGGCCTCCTCGACCACAAGCTCGTGATGTAGACGAAGAAGATGATGGGGAAGTTATGGTGGGACCTCCGCGGCCTCCTCCGGGGCTGGCTGATGATGAGGATGGTGTGATGATTGGACCACTTCGTCCGCCGGCACCAGCGGATTCGGATGAGGAGGATCTTCTGTATCGGATTCCAACGAGTAATGAAATTGTACTTGGAGGCCACTCTAAGGTAACTCTAGTTATGTTTTGATAAAAATGGTGAGATTTCGCTCTTGGGATTTTAATTTAAGTGACTCTTTCTGTCAGGTTGTTTCAGCTCTTGCTGTAGATCATACTGGGTCTAGAGTACTTTCTGGTAGTTATGACTATTCAGTCAGAATGTACGATTTTCAAGGGATGAATTCGCGTCTACAATCATTTAGGCAGCTTGAACCATTTGAAGGCCATCAAGTTCGTAATTTGAGCTGGAGTCCTTCTGCAGACCGGTTTTTATGCGTCTCCGGTTCTGCTCAAGCTAAGGTATCATTTATTTATAATCACGTGGGTATATTGGTTATTGCCATTTGATCGGAACCACCACGGCAAGGATTGTGGAACTCCTGTTTGTTTTTGTTTGTCTCAGATATATGACCGTGATGGGCTTACACTAGGTGAGTTTGTTAAGGGGGATATGTACATTCGTGATTTGAAGAATACAAAGGGTCACATTTCTGGATTGACTTGCGGAGAGTGGCATCCTCAAGCCAAGGAGACAATTCTAACATCATCAGAGGACGGTTCACTACGTATATGGGATGTGAATGATTTCAAAAGTCAAAAGCAGGTTTGTTGTTTTTTCAATTTGTTCAATTCTGCTACTTGAATTTACGATGAGTTTGATACAACCATTCCATTTTGGGTTACTTGGTTGCGCTTCATTTGACAGTCAATGAAGCTGTTTTAGTGGCTGTTCGGATGCATTCTTGCATGTGTATGGAGACTTGTAATGTTTTTGTTTCCAAGTTTGCTTATGGGTTACATTAATTGTGATATATTTGAAAGTGTTATTCTCATTCAACTAGGAAATATATGAAAGAAGGTAAACTAACATTGCAATTGTTCATTTTAACTAGGTGATTAAACCAAAGCTTGCTCGGCCTGGAAGAGTTCCAGTTACCACGTGTGCTTGGGATCGTGAAGGAAAACGCATTGCTGGTGGCATTGGAGATGGTTCTATACAGGTTTGTGTTTCTGAATTGTGATTGTCTTTTTTTCCTCGCATTGAACCCTCTTTCACTTCAGTTGTTTCATTTTTTCTTGTCACACATGTTGCTCAATTTGTATTCACAGATTTGGAGCCTCAAGCCTGGATGGGGAAGCAGGCCGGATGTTTTTGTTGAGAAAGGTCATTCAGAAGATATCACTTGCCTCAAATTTTCAAGTGATGGACAAATTTTACTCTCAAGAAGCTTTGATTGTTCACTGAAGGTAGTGATGAAACATTCATTTAGAGAGTATTGGGTTTTCACTTTCTTCACTAATATATGTTTATTCTTGATACTTATCACACACTTTCTTCATATCTATATTTTCTTGTGTTAGGTTTGGGATTTGCGGCAAATGAAAGAGGCCCTTAAAGTCTTTGAGAATCTTCCAAATAACTATGCTCAAACAAATATTGCATTTAGTCCTGATGAGCAGCTTTTCTTGACTGGAACATCATTTGAAAGGGAGAGCAAAACTGGAGGTGTATTGTGCTTTTACAATCGTGCAAAACTTGAACTTGTTTCAAGAGTTGGTATTTCTCCGACTTTTAGTGTTGTGCGCTGTGCTTGGCATCCAAAGCTAAATCAGGTAACACGAAAATGATGTAAGCTGCTTTATTCTTATTTTCAATATAAGGTGGTCTTGAATGCACCAAGATATGATATATGCTGCTTTATTCTTATTGTCACTATAAGGTGGTCTTGGAAGCACCAAGACATTGCCTGTATGTTCACTTTTCTTTTCTCTTTTTATTCTTGTGCAAATGAGAGATACATTAGTTTTCCTCAGCCTAGGAGTGTTTGTTTCATGTAAAATACTTTACAATGGAATTCCAGTTAAACATTTTACTGGGAACAAATTTTATGATATTTGGTATGCAATGAGATGGAAAAATATAGTGGTAATGGAATTGTGAAAAGTGGATAGCGGTAATGAGGTATTAGTGATGGAGGTGACAACAAAAAAGGTGTTGGTGGTATTGGTTTGGTGAGACAGTTGGACAATTGTGAATTGATTGATGTGCATAAAGAACTTCATGAGCTTAAAATATTTTTCAACAAATGAACTAAGTTTATAGGGTTATTGTAAAATATTTTTGGTTGACCAGTTACCTATAATTTTGTGCAAAACAAACACAGGAAATCTCTTAAAAATATTTTATGCAAAACACCCCTCTTCAATAGCACTTTTTTTGAATACACATACCCATCCATACAAACTGAAGCCTTGCCTTCTTTGTTTGTTTAAAGATCTTTGCAACAGCAGGAGATAAAAGCCAAGGAGGAACCCATGTACTATATGATCCAACCCTCAGTGAGAGAGGAGCTCTTGTATGCGTTGCATCTGCGCCTCGGAAAAAATCTTTGGATGATTTTGAGGTGCAGCCTGTCATTCACAACCCTCATGCACTGCCCTTGTTTAGAGATCAACCAAGCCGAAAGCGTCAGCGAGAGAAAACATTGAAGGATCCCCTTAAGTCCCACAAACCTGAACTTCCAATGACAGGACCAGGTTTCGGTGGAAGAGTTGGTGTTAGTAAAGGAAGCTTATTGACTCAATATCTTCTTAAGGTCATTTTTGCCGTCTAACCATTTTCTTGTCATTATTTAATTCTTAATGAAGCCAGTGGGAAAAACTGACATTTGGATTTCATTATAGCAAGGGGGAATGATCAAGGAGACATGGATGGAGGAAGACCCACGGGAGGCTATATTGAAGTTTGCTGATGCTGCAGAAAAAGATCCGAAATACATTGCTCCAGCATATGCACAAACCCAGCCTGATCCAGTTTTTGCAAAGTCAGATTCTGAGGATGAAGAAAAATGATCCAAGTATGTTGGTGTGCTAAATTTGCTACTCACTTCCCTGTAATGGAATTGATAATATTTTTCCTTAGTTGTGACAATGTAATTGATTGGCATGTGGAAATTCTTTGTTCAACTCCTGTCATACTACTATTGATTTTCAATGCATTTTATTTGGATGCAAGGTCAGGTCTGTCTGCCTCTACATCAACCTGAATTTTATTTTAGCAGCTGAAGACATTGAACTGGTCATGAATGAATATGCAGAGGTATCGGAATTTCTCTCATGAAATGCTCATGTAAGTGATTCCATGAATCACAAACTTGCTTCAACAAAATAGATTTTTCATGGCATCTACAGGTTTCTAACATAAATATAGAGACGAAAATGGCGATAATCCAGAAGAAATTCTGCCTTCTTTGTCCATGGTTAATGTATTTATAGGCTAATTTTGTAGCTTTTGTGTCGTTTGTTCAAAATATGAGGAATTGGGTGCTTGTGGTTTCGCCAAAGGTAAGGTGGTTGAACTTGGAGAAAACTCTGATTCTTGAGCAGTTTATTATAATTATAATATATACTAAAAGAGATTATGGTCCAGTTACTGTAGCTTGTGAGACAAATCATTGTGGATTATTACAATAGTGTGGATTACAATAGTTTTTGGTTCGGTTCAGCTTGCTTAGTTCGCCAGTTTACTGTTTTTTCTTTATTTTTTCACAATAAGATATGAAGAAGCACCTTCAACTCAGTGGATAGGGTGTTTGTTTTCTAAGTAGAAAGCCACGGGTTCGAACCAGACTAGCTCTTTTATATGCTTTTTTTTTTTTTGATTTTTTCCCTTTGAATCATTTTTATTCCCCACTAATAATTTATAAAAATATATTTGCTCGACCTACAGCTGGTGCTGGTGCGGGCAATCAACTAGTTTGTATCTATAAGTGATCAATCGGTCATAACAAGGAACGCTTCTCATCCTGCTTTCATATCCATGTATTTGCTAGTGCACAACAACCACATTCATGATATTGGAAGCTGGAACCAGTGCGGAGGTCTGTCCCTGTTTTCCCAATACAATTTGAGAGATTTTACTGTATTCAATAGTTAGTCTTGTGCAAGAACGGTTGGTCGTTAAATGGCGCATTGAAAACAAGAGCTTGCATCATAAATTTGAACAAGGAACTGGCCTTCCAGAAGAGTGAGCGCTCATTCACAACGTTTTGGGGCTAATGATACCAGCAAAGACTGGAGTGGTGTCCCCAGCTAGAATTGAGTCAGATTTTAAAACATTTGTCCCAAGGGGACAGCAATGGGATGTGATAGAGAAGTGGAGAAGCATATCATTGACTCAAGGCATCAGGAAAATGTTTCTATCTCTGTATATTACCAGCTTCTTCATTTCTCTGTTTCCCTTCACTCCCAACTTCCTTCGAAATCTCAATTCACGGCGGATGGCTCTGTGATTGCCATGATTTGTCAATGACAACATATGTCAATGAAAATTACTTGGATTATCTTCGTCACCACCTGGAAAAATTGCTCCGGGACTTGGAAATGATCGATCCAGGAGCTCTTACGCTCAGAGCTCGACAAAGGAGAGTCAGAAAGCACGACAAACAGCTGTGTCTACGAAAAGCTGCCGAACCCAAAACCATCAGTAGCCCTGTGGTAACCCCATTCGCAAATAATTAGAAGATGGACGGCTTGTGAAATAAGTTTCGAGTAGGAACGAAAGTGAAAACCAGTGGACCCTAATCAATAAAGCCTGTCTTTAACAAGCAGGGAAGCCAAGGATCAGATCATGATATAGATGGCAGTCTCTCTCTCTCTTAAAAAAAAAACATTAATGGACGTCTATTCCAGATCATCGACGTAGTTAGCATTAAGGGCTGCGAGTGAAGATGAAATTTTCGCCGTGATTGTGTGCAGAGGCAACACACACCGTCCCTCACAATAATTTTCCTCGAGATCCGACAAGGTACAAAGAAGAAACACAGTCAGTTAAAATGCCTCATTCATCTCCGCATGAGTCCTTTTATGGGTGATGTACTACTCATCATTCTTAATTTCCTGTAAAGCAAGTTGAGTGGAAAGCATCCTGCTGAGTTCAGGTTTCAAAGGCACATATATACATAATATGCATGCTCGAACCTACCTTTTTCAAGTACTTGTCTACAAGCAAAGGCACCTGCGAACGGCTCTTGAACCCCCCCAAAAGCTGTTCCTTTCCAAACACGGCCAGTCACCAACTGGAAAGGACGGCCACATGCTGCAACACCCACAATTACCGAGGTTCCCCATCCCTGAAATTTTCACAAGTGATCTCTAGATAAACACATGGTCTCCACCACCAGTTCACGATGCATTGCTTACCTTATGACAGCACTCCAAAGCAGCCCTCATCACAGAAACATTTCCGATGCACTCAAAGCTATAGTCAACACCGCCGTCAGTGAGATCCATGAGAAGCTGTTGAATTGGTCTATCATGCTCCTTTTGATTCACAAATTCAGTCACTCCAAAATCCCTAGCTGCATTACATTGCAATTTACAAAAGATAAGAAAGATAGCGCATACAAGCATGATGAATATTCATTTAAGCATCCTTCCTCAACCGTGTAGCTCGATAATGTGTGTAGCTCGATAGTGAAAAACAGACTCTCCCACATTCCACCATCAAGAGGTACGTTTTATATGTAGATATAGGGATATTCAAAAAAACCATCCACCCGATTCAACCAAAGAAACCAATTTAAAAACCAAGAAAATCGCTCTGACTTGTTCTGTTTTAATTTCAGAGAGCTAAAACCGATTGAACTTGACCAAGTTGGTTCAACCAAATTTGAATGGTCAAAAAAATAAATAAATGGAGGGTTGGAAATTTCTGAAGCCCTCAATTTGAGGACAGAACAGTGGTTGTCACACAGAAAAAAATAAAAATAAATTTGTTCTTGCCACTGAAGCATGCTAAATGGAAGGAAGAACCAGACCGTACCTCTATCAATATCTATGCCAATTATCCGAGAAGCACCAGCTGCTTTTGCACCCTCCGCGACCTATCCATAGAATACAGTTATTTCACAGGGATGACACAAAATGGTTCTATTTTTCCAAGGGTGAGGGGGACCAAGCAAGATAATATGAACAACTTACAGCAAGTCCAATTGTCCCATGTCCGAAAATAGCAACAATGGACCCTGCTTCTACTTTTGCAGTGTTCCACACTGCTCCAAGACCTAGACACAAGAGATGTGTGTTACACTTACATACATCAAGATGAATCATACACCAAAAACTACCAGTATGTTGAAAAGATGAAGTCAAGAATCTGCAGAGTCCCATCCTTACAGAATAGGAATAGAGAATATCTGCAATTTAGGAAAACGTGTTCTAATAGGATACAAAGTCTTAATTTCCTTTCTTTTGTCAGTTATAGTTGCTGTATATAAATAGCAAATTGTAATGCTCATTATTCAATTAATAACAGAACAATATTTTCTGTAAAACCTCTTCTTGATACTCTTAATTTCTCATGGTATCAGAGCGTAAGAAATCACATTAAACAAAAGCTTCCGCAAAAAAATCAATGGATAACAATGTTGATTCAAACAGCATCAACCAAAACTCAATGCCAGAAACTACCCTTCAAAACACATCTACACTAACCATAGACCCTTCTGATCCTCTCTTTATTCACACATCAGATCATCCCAGCATGAATCTTGTACCAAAGGTTCTTGATGGGACCAATTACGCCATGTGGTGACGCTCAATGTTGATCAGCCTTAGCGCCAAAAACAAGCTGGGGTTCATCAATGGTACCATAATCACACCTGCAGAAAACGATCCAAAATACATGTTATGGCAGCGATGCAATGACATGGTGTTATCTTGGATTCTTAACTCTTTAAATCAAGAAATTGCCAACAATGTTCTTTATGTTGAAACTCCAGAAATCTGGGTGGATCTTCAAGAAAGATTCTCACAAGGTAATTTTTCACATCATTATCAGATTCAACGATCCATTGTTGAACTGCAACAGAACCAACATTCAATCTTTACCTACTATACAAAATTGAAAACCCTGTGGGATGAATTAAAGACGAGCAACCTAGTCATTCAATGCTCATGCGGTGGAATGAAACAATTAACAAATAATGAAGAAAAGATGAGGCTAAGTCAGTTTCTTATGGGATTAAATGAAAGCTACTCATCTATTAGGGGTCAGATTATGCTCATGCAAACTTTACCAACTGTCAAGAAAACATACTCACTCCTATGTGAAGAAGAGAAACAGAGAGGAATGGTTGAGCACAAAGTCAACGAATAAGCTCATGCTATGAATGTAAAAAGACCAGGTTTTGTTCCACATAATCGAAATTGGATGTCTGGATCATCAACCAACCAAGGACCCAGAAAACGACTCCACTACATGTACTGTGAAGGAACTACACATACAATAGATAAATGCTTCTATTTGATTGGATTCCCTGTTGGTCATGCACTTCACGGTAAAAACATTCAGCCTCGTAATCTATCTCAAAAAATAAATGCAATTTAAACAGGGACAGATGCTCTGCAAAACAAGGTTAGTCACACTCCTGCTCAACCGTTGCAACTCACGGCTGAAGAACTGTCACAAATCAAAGCTTTTCTACAAGAAAAATCCACCGCATTTGCGAATTATTCAAGTACCAATAACTCCTGTAATTCATCAAATCAACATGCTGAATTTCTGCAGTGGATCATTGACAGTGGTGCTACAAATCATATAGCCACCTCAGTCACTGATGAAGAAATTACTCCTGCATACTCCCAAGTCACTTTGCCAAATGGTTCCCATGCTAAATATTTAACAACTAAAGTCCTAGTAACACCAAAATGCCCCCATCAACCCATCCCCATATGTTTTAGATATATGCAATTCATGTATAGAGCTCTATGGCACACATAAGCAATTTCTTTAAAGAAGTACACTTCAAGCTTGTAATTCTTTCCAAATGTCAAAACCTTACATGCATAAAAAAATGGTGGCAAAATCATTATCATCCTTGTACGGTTCTTTTTATACGTTTAAATCCTAGCAATCTATAATCTAAAGTGGATAAAAGAACATAACTATGTAAAAGTGCATCAACCACAATGTTTTCTTTCCCTTGCTTATACTTTATCACGTAAGAAAAGATTTCAATAAATTCAACCTATATGGCATGTCTTTTACTTAACTTTCCTTTCCATTTCAAATGCTTCAAGGATTCATGATTTGAATGTATCATGAACTCTTTGGGCTATACATAATGCTACAACATCTCAAAAGTTCTTACCAAGGTGTAGAGTAATTCATAGTTATTCTATTGAGTTTCTCACTAAAATATGTTATGGGCCTCTTATCCTAAATTAACACAACTCTTATACTTACACTTGAGGCATCACATTCAACTCTAAAAGCTTTTATAAAGACTAGCAAAGTTAAAATAGGCCCCGAACAAAGTTTATCTTTCAACAAATTAAAAGCTTTATATTGTTCATCGTTCCATTTAAGTCCAACAGACTCTTTCATAATTTTACTTAAAAGTATTGCAACAATACTATAACATATAAAAAAGTGTTATTTCATTATGATACTATCTAAAATATAACAATACCATAAAAAAGAATAGAAACAAAAAAAAAAACTCGTTCAAAGATGTTTATTGGTTTATGCTGCGGAAAACTAAAGGAAAAATTGAATCAAATAAATTCAGAATTAACTCAAATATGGAAATATGATTAACGGGGTCTTAATTGCATTAAATCATCAAATATTAATTCTAGGGAATATTGGATATATTTTGTTTAGCTTTTTTTGACACTATAAAAATATGAAGTTGATTTATGATGTGTCACATGTCATGAAGCCCAAAGCTAGTTTTCACTTAGACAAGAATTCATACGTACTAGCTTATATATGGCTTAAAAATCTGTGTTTTCTTGATGGACATATCTCAAACACATCAAGGTTGGTGAATTTAAGGATTGTAGATTGTATGGAACGAATAGTCATGATTTTCATGTATTTGTGCTAACATGTATTTCATTATCTTATTGGGATTTATCGCTAGAAAGGATATAGGATGCATTCACGAAGATTAGTCATTTCTTTAGAGATATATGCTCCAACAAGTTATAGAAACAATACTTGGAGAGGCTTGAAGTGAATATCGTCTAGACAATCTACAAACTTGAGATGACATTCCCTCCATCGTTTTTTGACTTGATGGAGCATCTGCCCATATATTTACTGTATGTGAAAAACATTGGAGGCCTACACCAATATAGATGGATGCAATCATTTAAGAGGTTAGGGCTTACACATGTATAATAATGAAAATTATAGTCTTTTTATGAATAAATCAAAATATTAATTTAATTTCATATAGATATTTGTTTTAAGAGAAAATTTAAAAACAAGGTGCATATTCAGGCTTTGATATGTAAGGCCTATATTGTTGAAGAAATCACAACATTTATCTTGTTATATTTCGAGCCTAAATTGACAACAAGAATCAACTATATTCCAAGATATGACAATGGTAGGGAAGTGCCTTTGAGTGCAAACTTATCATTATTCTCCCATCCTAGACAACCCATTCCAAAAAATGTTGTCGGTAGAAGCTATTTGTTAGAAATAGAATTCAGACAAACATATAATTATATATTTTTTAACTGTGATTAACTGAGACCTTTTATCCATTAAGTATATTATTATTGAACATGTTATGTTCAAATAATTTGTCTCTTACAAATATCATAAACTGATACATTGTTG
The DNA here is from genome assembly GCA_032356905.1 of Salix exigua. Taxonomy (NCBI): domain Eukaryota; kingdom Viridiplantae; phylum Streptophyta; class Magnoliopsida; order Malpighiales; family Salicaceae; genus Salix; species Salix exigua. Next base: position 13,030,082 of record CM063601.1, read on the forward strand.
AATTCCTCGTAAACAACATTTTTATTGTAGCTCATAGCTTATTGTATCCCAAATCTTTGAATTACAAGATGAAAGATTTATGTGCGGTTAAGAACACATGTAAGTACTTTGTAATTATCTCTATCATTCAGGAAAATTAATTTCATTACACATTATTGTTAATGTTTCATGTATTGCTTTATATACCAAGTTTATAAATTAGGAAGGAATATTAATGTTACCTTGTCTTTTCTAAGTTTGGGTCCTAAACAAAAGGTTAAGTGCTAAAACTAATATTTTATCAATGGACATGTGTTTCATACTGAAGAATATAGGCAGGGTAAAAGGACATATAACAATGGAGTTTATGCTAAAGGATCTACTTCTAACGAGTTGTATTGCAAAATCATAGCAAGTAGAATAAAGTATTTTTATTGAGATGTTATTGGTATGACACTAGCGATAAAAGAATCAAAGTAGATTTCCATCATGGTTTGGTCAAAATTAATTCAAAAGCTAGACTCTGTAACATTTATGATGTCTTTGTTTTCCCTTAGTAATGCCAACAAATTTATTACACATACACCTTTTTCTTCAAAAATAGATCATTCAAGAGATGAGGTTGTTCAAGATGACAACAATGAATTCACAGAGGTAGATGATGTTTTTTTAGCTGAGTGAGTTAATTTATCATTACTGTGTTGTTTCGTCTAACAAAATGGAAAATAAATAAATTAATATCAATGGCAATACCATGATACTAACATCACACATTATATTATCGACAAATTAATTCTATTGGTATTGTTTAGTAATCACAGGAACTATTCATTTTCTCCCTGAAACTATTTATTGTAAACAACACAACGTATTACAGACGAATTGATTTTGTTGTTACTTTCCAGTAGTCAGAAGAACTATTTCCCTTCTCTCGTGAATATTCATTGTAAACATCACACATGATTTTGTTAAGGGATTAATTTTGTCAGTATTTTACGATAGCCAAGGAAATTGTTCCCTTTTTCAAGGAATCAACAATTATTGTGTTTATTTATTGTTGAGTTGTTTATCAATAATATTACTAACATTTTTTTTATTACAATCGTAAATAATCTCTAGGGGTTTCTAAATTTTTTTGTGCAAGTTCAAAATTTTCATTTGAATCACCAATGGCATCACTCGTGAAATAACTAAAGAAATTAATATTATATTATCTATTGATGATTTCATTGGTAAATATAATTTAAAACAACACATGGACATTTTGATGTTCTCCTTTATCCTTCTCTTTATCCGTCTATCTTTCTTACACACACTTTATGGGTTCTCTTTATCTCTCTCTCATTGTTCAATCTTTCTCTTGTCTTTTTTTTTTTCTCTACCTAAATATGTCTTTCTCTTCTCATCTTTTTTTTTTTTTTGTTCTTCTCATCTTTTTTTTCTGTTAATTAACATCTCTTCTATTTTTTACTTGTTATTTGTTTTTTTCTCCTCTCAACTTCACTTGCAACAAATTTAAGGTAACATTTCTCTTTTTTCTTCTTTTGTTATGTGTTTTTTGTGTTCTTTTTTTAATTAACTTTATTTTTCTTAATGGTAGTGGTGTGGGATTATTATATTATTTTTTAATTATTTTTTGAATGGTTTTGGTGGGGATTATTGCGATATTTTTAATTATTTTTTCGTGTTAATGGATTATTAACTGATTATTTTTCCCTTTCGTATAATAAACAACCAAGATAAGAATTATAATTCACCACTCTCACGGGAGTTGTACCACAAAAGAATAATCCAAGGACTGATGACAGCAATTAGAATTGATTTCCAGATTGATAGATGAAGCTCAAAGTCCATAATAAATTACATGGATATAAAATACAAGGAGTATTCAACTTACAGCTCCAAATTTGTGTACTATGAGAAGCGAGGGTCTTCTTTTCTCTCACCCTGTAAATACCAAAAACCTAAACTACATACATCATTCGACCATTACACCCTCCGGAACTGTACACTTCCAAAACACTCTTGAAAGAAAACCTCAAGCCCAGTATCCATCATTCCAAAAACGCCTTGACAGGAGCCCTCCATGTTCGCTCATGCTGCCCCTTGATCTATAAAAGGCTGGTTTGCTTCTCACTGTTCTCAAGGGACCAGATCGGTTGCCATGTCTAATCGGCAAAGACAACCGATCCCCAGCTAAACTCAAAGTTGAAAACGGTCTGTTTTCCATCTCTTCAAGTGGACCTGAACTGTACTGCATCGTAATGAAAGAAGAGGCTTGCCCGTAAGTTAACCGAGGGGAGGTCCCACCGGCATTCCACCAACTACTGTCTGAAGGAACGAGATCACCTTTAAAGTCAGATTCCAGACCAGAAGACCCCTTCTGACTGCTGTAGTCTCCGCAAGTCTCATCTGTGTCATTATATATCAGTTTCAGAGCCTGCACAACTTCACCCATGAATGGCCTGTTAGTCACCTCTGAGTGAACACACATGGAAGCAATGGCCGCCACTTTAGCCATATCATCGAAGTCATAGCTTCCTGCCAGGGAAGGATCCACCAACGTCTCCAATCCTTCTCTACTTGTTAGCAGTGGGCGCGCCCAAGTCACTAAATTTTCCTGTCCCGGGGGTTGGGACATATCCACAGGTTTTCTTCCAGATAGAAGTTCAAGCAGCACAACCCCATAACTATAAACATCACTCTTTACAAGCAGATGCCCTGTCATTGCATATTCAGGGGCAACGTACCTACGAACCAAAACCTCAGAAAGTGAGACGAAGGACTAAAATAATATTTGAATAATTGCATCTTTATAATGCAAAGCACAAAGAAAAAGAAACATCAGCCATCATCAAAATCATACAGATTTTCATAGACAGCAAAAATTCACCACTCCCAATAAGAAATAGTAAAATAAACAAAGTCCAACATGACTGGTGACGGGTCATGTTTCCAAAGATTCTAAGTATAGAGTAGTACTAAACACTGACAAGACAAGTGTAGTTACCCAAAAGTTCCCATAACCCTAGTAGAAATATGATGACTTCCTTCCGTTGCTTCCCTCGCCAAGCCAAAATCAGAGACCTTGGGGGTGAAGTCCTCTTCTAGTAAGACATTACTAGCCTTAAAGTCTCGATGAATTACACGAGGATTAGAATCTTCATGAAGATAAGCCAGTCCCCTAGCTGCTCCAAGGGCAATCTTCAACCGTACATCCCAGTCAAGAGGTCCCTGATTCTTGTCAACACCTGAAACGTGTCAATAAATGGGGCATGGAACAAGAACTTCATTTTACCTTCTTGTTTCAGGGAAAATAACTTTCAAGACAATTGAATGAAAATTGCTGAATGAGAAGCTCAATATCATTAGGACGTATCCAGGACAAAGTATAAAATGCACATGGCACAATTAAACAGATGTGTCAAAAAATAAAAATAAAGTTGATCCAAAAAAAAGATAGACAAAGGTGACGAGGAAAATACCATGCAAGTGTGATTCTACACTGCCATTCCGAACAAGTTCATACACCAAGCAGCGTGCACGCCCTTCAATACATATGCCAATGAGCTTCACGAGGTTGCGGTGATGCAACCGACTTAACATTTCAACTTCAGCAATAAATTCACGGTCTCCATTCTGATTGTCCCTCATAAGTAGCTTAACAGCAACTTCAGCTCCATCTTCCATACTCCCACTGAAAACACGTCCAAATCCTCCTTCACCTAAAATTCTCTTTGGACTGAACTTGTCTGTTGCCTTCTCAAGCTCAGTAAATGTAAATGTTTTGACAGAGAGCATACAAGTAGCCATGTTGGACATCAAGGAAATTGATGTTGAGCTTGCAACGCTACTGGACAAGAAAGACCCAATGCCTGCATCACATGTAGCAATCCAGTATTTAACTTAGGCGTGGACTTATCTTGTTTAGTAACAATTATTTAGAGATCATGGAAAATACAGCCAATAAAGAACAAATAAAAACTGCTTGCTCGATTCCAAAAGAGACATGTGAAGTGACATATAAGATTTTGATACCATGCATTTCTGTAAACTTTCCCACTTGTATCCTCCATTATAAACTTAAGTATAAGCTGTGGAAAAACAGGATTGACATTCAAAGTTGAGATGTAATAGCAAAACATTACATGACACTTCAACCAAATAATCTTTACAGGTAGAGCAAAATGAATAAAAAGGGTCATACCAGATCTTTTATTTATAGAGTACGTGAATGCCGGACCAACAGCACTTGATGGTCTTCCCGATTTTCTCCATCTTATGACAATGGCAATTGCTCCAGTGAAAACCACTAAAACCACAAATGCTGACAGAGTAATGATGGCAATGGTTCTAAGATTCATCCTCTGGTTCTTGTTTACAAAGTTAGCAGTGATGGGGAGATCCCCAGTACTTCCACTTGGACCACTCCATGTGTAGTTTGGGTATGGTGATGAAGGAGTCCCTAATATAATCTCAAGATGTAGGTCACAACCATTAAAGTGATACATGCAAAGCCACAAAGATTTACAAGAGAATCAAGATTTTTACCTGGATAACTAATGTATATTACTTCATAATTACCAAAAAGAGTTATGTTTAGAGGCAATTTCTTTTTCCAAAATCTATCATATATAAGTATTGCTGTAGTATTATCAAACTTCTCTCCAAGTGGAACCAAGTTGATATCCACCACAGTTTTCCCCTGATTTTGATTAGCAGCACTTGCACCCATTATTTTCACCTGACTCTCTTCCAGATACGTGCCTGCAGCAACTTCACTCTCTAGCTCTCTCATAACAGGAAAAACTGCATACGGAGCCACATCTAGGAGAAGTCTGACTTTCATAGGAAAAACACAGCCACAAGGTGAGCCAAAGGGAACTGTAGTGAGTGGCTCAGTGCATATTTGGTCACAGCCTGCCAAAGAATCTTTTATCAACATAAATTCAAAAGCACGTTACAAAGAACTTGAAACTCTAGCTGCCAGATGTTACTTTGCTCATCTGAAGGGGATGGAGCAGTCACAACAGGTTTCACATGGCGATGATGATGACTGTGATGACCACCATGACGTCTTGGTAAGGTTGCGCGAGGAGGAACAGGGAGAAAATCTGAAATAAGAAGGGATGAAATTAGTGAAATTCTAATGGCAGTGTCAAGGAAAGTTGCTGCAAAATTGAGAATAAAGGGCACCTTGATGTACAAGAGAAGGTGCAGGTGATATGGTAGGAACCGAAGAAGGCTGAGCCGCGGGACTTTGATATGGCCGTGATCGAGCAAATGACACACTCATTGCAGCTGACATTCCTGTAAGCAGTAATAATGCACATCTATCATATATAATTGAACATTGACATAGAGGCAAAAAAAAAATGTTTGACCTGCAGACTTGAGACTACAGTGTCTTAATTTATTAACAATGAATTTTGCCATCACAGCAAGACATTGACCTTCCTAGATAATAAAACTTTGTGGCCTTACCATGTCGCACAAAAATGTCTTTCACAGATAATTGCCAACTTGGTGGAAAAGGAGACAAATACACATGAAGTAAAGGATGCCCTGAAAAGAATGGAGAGCAGATAAAGTTAGTTCTCCTGAACGAAGCAAAGATGCAAGACCTCTTAAGATAAATAATACAGGAAATTTGACCCAAAAAAATCATGTGACTAATTGGAAAGATATGTAACATGTTATAACAATGTGTGAGGATGCATGGATACAAAAAAATTTAATGAATAATGAAAAAAAAAAACTCAACAATAAAGTGAATATGTAACAAAAGTAGGCATAAAAATAACCAATTAGCGGATCAGAAAAAAATAAAGAATTTGTCTACATCAACTAATATTAAAACTGATTTTGTTAAGGTGATTTAAATGAAGCATATGAAGAATGATATTTCAATTTCTACCAAGCTCCTTAGAAAAAGGAAAAAAAAATTCTTTTGATGCAAAGAAACTTGGCCACATAATGTATACTCTATATGGAGTAGTTTTTCATCATTATGCATTTCAATTTTATGCTGAGCATTGAGATTTTCATAAGATAATCAAGAGTTTTAAAATTCAGGGATTCATAATTTAAGATTAGATCCTTAAAACAAGGAGACACGTCATGCTTACAGGATGTATAAGTCCTACTTAATTATAGTGGATATGTTAGGCTATCTCCTTTAACGTGAAGAGAAAACCAATAGGAGGGTGTATTGAGAAGAGAGATACATTGTGGTGCCTAAAATAATTACTTGATGAATTAGCATTGTCAAATGTAGTTCGAAGACCATATCTTGTCTAATCCCCAGACTTAGGTAATCAATTGCTTATGAATGTGAATGCTTTCTCAGCATCAAAATAGCATGCTATATATGGTTTCCTTCATTTTTTCGGAAATAGCCTATTTCCTAAGGTTTATCACATCGTTTTCAATTTATATGGAATCATGGTGTTAGCATTTAACCTATCTTTAAGAACAGGATGACAAAAATTTCATTTCAAATTCTGCAAATTTTCCCAAATGCTTCTCAAATTCTATATACTTTCTCATTAGAAACAGTCTTAATTCTCCAGAAAGAAGTTACAGAAATCAGTGAGATCATGCTAATCTCTTAATACATATAGTAAATTTGACAGCCATGCTATCAGCAAACCAGTTAGATCAATTTAACCAGCTAAACAGTGAATAACCCAAAAGCAGTTACCCTCTTAAAAGACTCAACAATAAACAGGCAAGAGTTAAAGCTATTGCTTGATTTCCTAAAAACTGCAGTCAATTAATACAAAACCAATCTAGAATTGGCCAAAAGCAAAACTGGAGTTAATGTACTTTAAACAAAAGCATCTGAATAATGATATTTCAATTTCTACAGAGTTTCTTCCAAAAAAAAAAATGAGATGATTTCCTATGATGAAAAGAATCTCGATCACTTCATCTGGAGTAATTCCTCATCATTATGCATCTCCTTTATATGGTAAGAAGCATTGAGATTTTGGTATTAAATTTGAGACTTGAAAAAAAAAAGAGAATTGGGGATTCATATTTTATGTTTAAGGCTAGAAACTTAAAACAAAGAGACACGTTATACTTATAGTTTAAATCCTACAATATCAGACTGTGTCCCCTCGCAAAAAGAGAAAAGAAAAGGAGATAAAGAAAGATATGGGAAGTGTGATACATTGTACTACCATGTATTTAAATTTATGTATCAGGTAGATGTGGAATGAATATCCTATATGACAAGTTCCAAGCAAGGTCAAATTCGAATTTTGGTGTAAAATTTTATATTGCCTAGTTATACAATATCAAGCATAACTTTCAACTTGACCGTTGAATCATGCTAAAAAAATTATGGGAGTTTATGGACATGTTCTACATTTAGTTAAAATTTCAGGTCAAACAGAATTCAGGAAGGGATTATTTCAAAGGGGTTGAAGTTATGGATGAATCTTGTCAAATCTATCTATGTGGACCTTCATCCATTGTTTGAACTATATTTAGATTTATAGAAGAAATTTTGTTAAGATTCCAATTAGGTTGAAAAGTAGACAAATGTAACTTTCTGGTAATATGTGGTAGGACTGCTAATTCATTTGAATGAGAGAGAACAACTTGTTTGAAGTCATGATTGAAATATGCCATGAATATGTGAAAAATGGAGAAATAGTGTTTCCTTGTATATTATGGATTTTAGTCAATACAAGGATTCCTTAATGCTCTCCAAAACATGTGTGGTAGTTATTGGCTTATCTATTTTACAAGGATTCCATATCCATTATGGAATGTATGTGGTAGCAGGGAGGCTTAGGATACTTTTGTTGTTGTTTTATTTTACAAGATTTCCTAGCACATCAAGAAGGCTACGAGGAGACAATTTAAAGGAGAAAACTTCAGCAAGTAAAAACAAAGTTTCTTGGCTAATTTTGAGCATGAAGTTTTGGCAAAGCTTCCAAGAAAAGCAAAGGGGGAGTTTCGGCCATGCATGGGGATTTCAAGCAAGAGGACTTTGTTATATGTTTTTTTTTTAATTTATTTTATAGTTGAATATTAATAGCTTTGGACTTTATTTTAAATTGGATTTGTTTTGGCCCATTAGACATTCTTTTAAGGTTTATTTCAGTATTAGACTTGTATTAGTTGATTGCTAGATGAGGATCATTTCCTTGCTGCAACCCAAAGGAGGTTTATCAGGATTATTTAGAGGGGACTATATATTGTTTTTATCACTGCAAGTTTCAGCGGCTATGATGATTTGAATAAAATGGACTTTTGTTTTGTTTTGCGTGTTGCAAACAACTTTCTTTGCAGGGGAAAAAAGTGTACACCAACTTATCAAAAATCAATTGGTTTTGTGGCATCATTTCTTACTTCAGGTTCTTATTTAAAAGGTTATCTCTGGATCCATGTTCTTTTTCCAATACCTTTGGTTCTTAGATACAGGGTTGAATCTACATTTATATTCAACTTTCTTAGGTTGGTTTTCAATTTAGCTGTGAGCTGCGTGATCACGAGTTTTGCGCTATAATGTAAAACTTAGGTCATCCATTTGTAAAATCAATTGCCACATATGCTTTCTTTCAATTTTTAGCAAATTAACATTGCACATTATTCCTATTTCCTGATTTTTAAGGAATCATTGTCAATCTCCACCCACACGTGTCAAATCTAAAATCCCATCCTTAGCATGGCATGGATGAAGGTCCGAATTCTGCAATTTTCCCACATGCTTCCAAACTTCTTTGTATTTTTTTCATAAAAAAAAAATGATTCTCAAGACAGAAGGTATAAAAATCATCTCCATTCATTCAGTAAACATCACGACCACGGAATTAGCAAATCAATGAGACCAGTCAAAAACATGAATGCGCACAACCATGGCCCTTCAAATCATAAGAAATAAAAAACAAATGCTCCAATCAGAGGCAGAGAGGCAGGTTATTTATAGCATCTCTTGATATTTGATAGTTAACTAGGAGAAACAAACACATTTTGCAAAGCTTGTAACAGGTAAAGTTTGCGCTAAACAGCATTTCTCATATTAGCATACCCATTAACCTCTTAGAAGCAAAACTGACAAAGAAAGGGAAGACTATTTCCTTGAATTCCTAAATATGGACGCAGAATTACAGCTAATAAACCCCAAAATCAGCACTCTCTGACTCAATCAAGCTGAAAATATTAAACAAAAAAGCATGAGAAAGAAAAAAAAGATGCTTACCTAAACAAGCAAAAACAAAGCTAGACCAGCAAAGAACAAGCAGCGACGTCGTCAAGGCATGCATCTTGCATTAAACCAACGTCCAAAGCATTGTCAAAACCAAAGGCCTTGAAGCTAGCAAGAGATCCAGCTGAAGTTCCAGGAGCTCCGGCTGAGGTCACCGATGAATTGAGCATCAAGCATAACCTCAAAAAAAAAAAAAAAAAAAAGGAGTGTGGGCAGTGAGAAAGTAAACAAACGGTCAGTCAAAACTAAAACCCTAGGAGAGAGAAAAATCAAGACAGTGTCAGTGTAGGTGTGGGTGTACGTGTTGTATGGGGTTGCAGATCCATGAAATGCGGTAGAGATCTAGAAAAACAGTTGCACAGATGCTCCCTCGTGCACTGTATAAATGTACGGTGAAGAAAGTATAGGAGTCTCTGTGTGTTAGAGAATAAGAATTGGAAGAGAGAGATAGAGGAGTTTTGAAGAGTGAAGGAGAGTTTGTTGAAACACAGAAGGTGGAGGAGAAGGGAGCTTTATTAATTGCGAGACTACTGCTACACACTAGTTGAGTAGCGTTGTCTGGTTTTTCTATTGAAATTTCAACCAAAAAAAAAAGTAGTGCTTGTTATAAAAAGAAAATAATTAGTAACATATATAAATATAATTAAAAACATAAGAGATAAATATTTTTTATTATGAAATTTTCTATTTTTTCAAATATATGAAGAATACAAGACAAATTGTTTATTTATAAGAGAAGTAAATGGACTTAATGGTCATTGAAATTCAAAAGACTAGATTCAAGAGTCATGAACATTCAATACATAAAATTATGGATTTATAACATTTTCCTTTGAATGACCATGTATATTAAAATTCAATAGGGGACTCAAGATTCATACTTATTTAAACAATGTAAAATTATCTCATTAAAACCATGCAAAGGAAAGAGAACAAAACCTAAATGAAGGGAAAAAAAAGTGCAATTTGCATTGACTTCCTCTCAAAAGTACATACCTTATGACAAATCTTTGAGATGACATATTCTAATATTATGGACAAGTTTCTTGAAAGTTTAGGTTAATAAAGACTTTGTATATAAGTCTATTAAATTATCACTTGACTTGATTTATTTGATATCAATTTCTTCCTTTTGTTGGAGCTTGTTAGTATAAAAAAAAAAACTTTGGTGAGATATGTTTTGTTTTATCTCCTTTAATATAGTTTCCTCTTAGTTGAGCAATGCAAGAAACATTATCTTCAAACAATAAGGGACCATTTTCAATGGTTGACAATCCACATTTTTTCTTTATTTGTTAAATAATTGATATTAGTCATATATATTCTCGACTTACTTCTTGTATCGCGATAATTGCAGTACCACCATAGGTAAATAGATAACTTGTTTATGATCTTTCTTTGTGGGGATCAGAGAGATAGCTTGCATTTACATATAATAAAATAACCTCATTTTTGTTGTTTCGCAAAGATAACGAAATATATGTTTGACTCTATTCAAATATCTTTTTATGGGAGTGAAACTATATCTTGCCAATAAATTTTCTGCAAAAAAATTATCTAGTCTTATAAAATTTACAAGATATATAAGTGCTCCAATAACACTAAGATATGATACTTTAAGACCAAGAATTTTTTCATCCTTTTCTGGAGGTCAAAAAGGGTCTTTTTTCACATCAAGTGATTGAATAACTGTAAGTGTACTCAAAGGATGAACATTGTCCATATAAAAACGATTTAGGACTTTTTATATATACATAGATTAATGTAAAAATTTCCATTTGAAAGATGTCTATCTGTAAACCAAGATGAAATTGTGTCTTTCCAATATCTTTCATCTCAAATTCATTTTTCAAATAGGTTGCAGTTTTTGTGGGCTCTTCAAGAGTACCAATAATAATTAAATCATCAACATATACTACAATAATAGCAAATCTGGATATTGCTTTCTTAATAAAAATACACTTACATATCTCATCATTCTTTAACTCATATCTAACGTTTATGAGACCGTTAAACCAATTAAAAATTTGAAAGTGATTGCATTCATCAATGGAGAATAAGTTTCTTCATAATCTATTACGAACTGATTCTTGGATCCATGACCGGCACATAGGCATGGTCCCCCTCCAAGGTTCCACACCTATGCGAACTCAAACTCACACACAAACTTATCATTCATATTCAGAGTTCAACGCAACGAAAATAACAAAGTAAACTTTATATTAGAATCCGATTGTCTTAATACAAGAGTTGATTACATATTGTTATAATTGCGAAGCACTAACTAGACATATGAACAAAAGTATTAATTACAACCAAAATAGTGGTTCTGAGAGTACGACAAAAATGACCTGCTAGCAAGCTACGAGCCTGAAAATAATAAATAATGAGGGGATGAGTTAAACAACTCAATGAGTAGATAACATCTAATATACACATACGAGGTAATACAACAATGAGAAGTATATTATTGAATCGGCTTGAAGTTCTTACAAGAAGTTTCTCAAATAGGTCATAACAAGGATTTAATAGGTAAAACTCGTCAGAAAATTAAAATGCAATGAGCATGAGGCTCCGTACTGTGGGATGATCAGTCCACACAGGTTGATGACTCTCTCAACCGAATAGGGTTTCAAATAGGATGTGCACAAGGCTCAACTCATATCAAGGTATATATTATGGGTATTCTGACTGACATACTATAGGTATATATTATAATCAAACAAACGTATTCATATCTCAAGGCTCAACTCATGGTATCAATCAAATGAGGAGCTATCAATTTACAAACAGATATAGGCTTTTATCAAGAATGTATATTCAATAATTGATTATGTTTTATCATATCAAGAATAGTAATCAATGTATATATTATCAAAAAGCATAATCCAAATATTAACAAATCAAATATTTATAATATTTCTCATACATATTAAATATTATTCACTCACCTGACTCAAAAGCGATTGAAATTCAAAAACAGAATATTGTCGGAATCCTACTAACGTACCGTGGGCAGAATATCGTGATTATCTAAATATATAAAAGAAGATATACTCAAAAATAACTCTAAAAAAGCAAATAACTCAAAAAATTTCTCAACATTATTTCACCATTTATCAACATTTTCTTACACCAAACACATCAAATAACTTCAAAATCATCTACAATCAAACCTATTAACCATCACCCAACACATTCAACCCTTAACATCTCCCTTAATTCATCTTTCAAAACCAAATAAAATCCTCCACCCTAACAATCAATACAAGCAAAAACCATAGCTAATAATCACATTTTTACATAATAAAACATACACATTACCTTAACAACTTATTTCTCCTTCTTCTTTTCTCCTCCTATATTTTTTCCCTCTTTCTTCTTCTTCTTCTTCTTTCTTTCTTTCTTTCTCTCTCCTCGTTTCTCTCTCAAATTTCAGATTTATTTCCTTTCTTTTTTATCTTTTTCTTTTCTATTTCTATTTATAAGCTTATGCAATTACTACCATGCCCTTAATTTATTTACACACCTAATTCTAAGCCACCAAGGGCACTCGTGTACTTTCCTTTTTAAAATTTTCAAAATACTACATAATCAATGTTGGGCCTTTGTAAGAAACCTTATGCAACAAGTTATGTATTATATCGCGCAATTTCATTGTTTTCATTTGTTTTCTTACAAAACCCCACTTATATCCAACAGGTATTACACCTTTAGATGTATAGACTAAAGATTCAAATACTTCACGTTTAGCAAGTAAGTTTAACTATGTTTGTATTTTTTTCCATATTGACCAATCATTTCTATGTCGACATTCTTCAATAGTTTGTGGTTCAAATTCATTATCACTTTTGATAATGCCAAAAGCAACCTTAAATACAAATACATCATTTATGATAATTTTATCTTGTTCCCAAATCTCTCCTGTATGAACAAAGTTTATGAAGATCTTTCTAAAAGAAACTAATAAAGCCTTGTAAGAAGTACATGAAGGAATCTGCACCACTCATGCAAGTGGATATATGATGACAAGACAAATGCAAAAAGACGAGTATATTTGGATAACAAAATGATTGCATAGAATTTGTCTAGAAATGTCATAAATGTCAAGTGTATAGTGAAAAAATCAATGTACCTCTAACTCCTTTGTTCTATGTGGTATCGCCTTGGCCTTTCAAAATGTGCGGAATAGATATGATTAGGCCGATTAATCCAAAAGCCAATAATAGACTCTAGTTTATTCTTATAGCAAATTATTACTTTAGGAAATGGGTAGAGGCGTGTTCTAATACACATGTGACTCGTTAAACTATTCACGGAGAGAGACCTAATTTGGAGGTATGGTTCACTTGAAAAGATAAATGCTCAGAATTTCAATAAGAAGAAGATTGCAGAATTTTATGGTAAGTGAAAAATCAAACATTCTAGTTTATCCTCCTAAAGATCAAAGATAAGTTATGATGTTGAAGTTGTTAATAATGACATAAACAAGATTATCCAAAAAAAAAGGCGGTTACTTACAAAAATTGGCGTGAATGGCTTTCTTATGCTTTTCATGTATATTGAATAGCAGTAATGACATCAATCAGGTTACACCTTATTCACTAGTCTATGGGATGAAGATAGTAATGCCATTGGGATTGGAGATCCCTTTGCTAAGGGTCCTCATGAATTCTAAGCTTAAAGAGGTTCAAGGAGCTAAAATACAATATGAGCAGCTAAATATGATTAGTTAGAAAAGATTAGCGATAATTTCTCATCACTAGATATACCAAATAAGAATGGCCAAAACGTATGACTAAAAAGTCTGGCTAAAAGAATTCAATGAAAGAGATCTTGTGTTAAGAAAAATCTACCACTACTTGGTGAAGACCATAACAAATAGGCACATAATTATAAATGTCCATATATAGTGAAGAAAAAAAATCATTCTGAGGCTTGCATTAGTATTGACAGGGATGAATGAAGAAGATTTGATTAGGCATGTGAACTATGATTATATAAAGAAATATTATCCATAATGTATAAGATTTTATCAAAATGAAGTTTTGGTCAATAAATTCTTTTTACATAGCTTTCATACTTATGGATTTTTTTTACCGATACCAAATAACCCATAAATACATCATTGCAGCCTTACATGATCTTATAGACTCAACTTACTTCATTTACCCAAATACAAGTGTCTAGTTGAATTTTGAAAATTTGAACTTGATTTTAACTTCAAAAATAATTTGGTGTTGGTTTAAAATAAAATTTTAATATTTTATAGGATGACAAATAATTCAAGTAACTCCCTCGATAGGGTGATCATACTATAAACCATAATATATGAATAAAAGAGAAGAGGATAGTCACCCTTACATTGTCTCTTGGGTCATGCTTTAGATGTATGTATAATGGCAGGTAATGAACTCATGAAATGCATCTTTTTTGCAAATTCCAAACCATTAGGTTGAAGTTTATTGGTTTTAGTTTCTTATGCTTAAAATGTGGGAAGGTCATCTTTGTTTTTCCCCCTCACTTTATCAAATAAATTTATCTCTTGTGCTTCTTTTTTGAGCTTGAATAGATTTTCTTTCATGCAAAAAATCTCAACTAGGATCACACCCTATACCAGGAAAAATGAAACTTCAATGAACAATCATTATGAAAAGTCATGAGAAAGACAAAAGGAAAAAAGGGTAAAAAAACAAATTCTAGGGGGCATGCCCAAGTTAGAGGTGAAAATGATGGTCAAAACAAAATCAAGATGCCCTACCAAAACCTTAAAAAGGGCAAATAAAAAAGTGGCAAAAGAAAACATAATTGAAATGTGCAATGAGTCAAGCAGAAGATAGTGATCTTGAGTCTTTGAAACCTTAAGATGCCCTTTTAAGCTTTGTAAATCCCTTTATTTCATAGCTAAAAGTCATAACATAAATTACATGTCTTTGAAAGTCCTTTCTAATTAATCAAATGAGCTATTTAGATAGTAAATAGTGCTCTCAAAATGCAAAAGACATTTTCTATAAGCTACAAACAATTTACTCATTATTATTCATGCTAATAAAATAGAGCTTGAAAAACATATACTTTTTTTGCAAACAAAACCTTAAACCCTTACTTGAGCATTTTTCTTTGAAACTCATAAAAATAGGTCACCTCATCATATACATTTATAAATTTCACAATCACTAATACAAGAACATATCATTTATGTTCTGAAATCCTCAGGGAGTTACAAGATTTCAAAACCAGAATTGTTTTAGACTTACATGAAAACAACTTTTGTTTTCATATAGAAAGTTCAAGAATTCATTTTTGGATAAAGATTTTCTTCATTAAAACCAAACCATGAAAAGAGAAAAGGTTTACTCAAAGCCTTTATTTGTCTAAGTCACTAATATGATCCCTTCAAAAGTAATAGTGAAAGAATGCTTCAAGTAGCGAGACAAAGAGCCATTGTTGTCTATAAGAGGCAGTTTGAACCTAACCATATGACAAGTGATGTTGAATAATTTTAGTAATGAGATAAGGAAATAATAAGTGATCCCCTTAAATTGATTAATTTTAGTAATGAGATAAGGAAATAATAAGTGATCCCCTTAAATTGATTAATAGGAAAGAGAAATTCCAAAGAGTAAATGGATCGCGACAAGCACCATAAAAGGTTAAGCTATATGAAATTGCAAGTACTCTAAATAAGACTTACACATGCCAACTCGAGTAGACTAGAAGTTAAATGACCAAGACAATTCAAATTAGAAATATCAAACCTCATCAATCAAACAAGAACGAGATTGAGAAGAAATGAGAGTCTATATTTCAAACCAAGTAAGGATGCATGCATATCTAGTCTATTCACCCTAAAGTATCACATGATATTGTTTTAAAAAAAATCCTCGATGGATTCCTTGAAGGTTTTGATAAGTCCAAATCATTGAAAAAAGTTATCCTCGAGCCATGATGCCAAAGAGAATTTCAAGCCTAGTAATCAGGAAGTGCTAGGAAATATTGTATTCAGGTAAGTTAATTAACACATGGAGTTGATCACCCCTTACAATGAGACCATTGTTAACATCACTTTCACGCATTTCACAATCGAGCATGTCATCTGGAACAAATAGACCACTTTTTAATAGTCTAACTTTCTCACCAACAAACATGTCACTTGGAACAATTAGATCACTTTTTTCTCACTTTGAACAATTACACTATTTTTCAAAAATCTATGACTTTTCACCAACATGTAGGTCGTTTGGAATAATTATACCACTTTTAAAAAGTCGTTGGTTTTGTCACCAACAGGCACATCACCTATAAAAATTAGACCATTTCTGAAAAACTTAAATACTTCAAGCAAGGTTACCTCTCAAATGACTATTTTTGATATTTTGCAAAGTGAAATATCTTTCTTTTTTTCCTTACAAACTTACTATACAAACCTTTACAAGACTATAGAACATAAATATGGTAAAGAGAGGGCAACTGTTACAACCTAATTTGAAATGTTATTTTAGGGGTGTATATTTGGAATTAAAAGATTAAGAACTAATTTTGATCAAGAGATTGTTCTATCAACTTGTAGAGAAATAAGGACTATACCGTGTTTTTGTCATTCTCTTTTAATCTTTACTTTGAAAATGATTATCATGATAATTTTAGTTATTCATCATTATCTTCAAATTTTGAATTTGAATACCAATCAATTCTAAAATTATAAAGAGAATGAGTTTGAGTGGGCTTTGTTTCCTATTACTATGAGATTTTTGCATTATAAACATAATTCCTAGTGCATCCAAAAGGAAAAGATGAAGTAAAAAAATATTTAGAGATACCAAGGGTGATTACCAGAAAAAAAACTGAAGAAGAATTTAGCGATACAAAGAAAAAAAGAGAAAGAGAGAAAAATAAACATAAACAAAATATAAGGAAAGAAGATTATCATTAAATTAAACAAACACAATTTCTCTTCGGTACATCTCCAACTACAACATTTTTTCTTTCTTTTTTTATTGTCATTATTATTATTTCACTTATTTAATATATTATACATAGGAAAAATGATAAAAACAAGTTAAATTTTGTTTTTTTTGTACAATAAAATACTTAAAATCGATTATTGTAATGCACAAATATATTATAAAAAATGTTTTTCACAAAAAATGTCAAACTTTATCTATATTTTAACATTCATTTATTTTTATTTTCTTACTTCAATAATTCCTTTGTAGAATAGTTTGTGATTTATAAATACAAAAAAGATCATAATGATACACACACACACACACATATTGGCCTATTTTCTTTGTACATGGCCTATTTTCTTTGTACATGTGACGAATGTTTGGTTATAAATGTATTGCAAATAGTGAGATGTTACAAATTGGTCATCACTTCTTCATGTATTAGAAAAATATCTTATTATAATTGTATTGCAAATAGTAGGATGCTAAAGTTTGGTATTAGGGTTTTGGTTATGATTTAAGGGAGATTTGTTATAAAAAAATGTTATCCTTATTAGTGATAAATAAATGTTTTTTCAAGATGATATATGCTAGATGAGGTATAAAAACTAACCCATTTCATGTACAAAGAGGGATTAGATGGGTGAATCCTTAATCAATACAACATCTCATTCAATTGATATATTGTGTTATCTAGTATAAAGAGATCCATCGATGGTGCCACTAAGAACACCTTCATCCTACTTGGATCATTTGAATAGTAAGGATTATTCTTGAAATAAAAAGAAATAAAGGGATTAGAATAAAAAATTAAAAGTAATAGGGCTGAAATGAACATTAAATATCAAGGGATTAAAATTAAAAATTAAAAGTATAAGGGCTAAAATGAAAATCAAATATATTATCAATTTTAATAAAAGGACAAAACTGAAGAAATTAAACTATAGCAAATTAAAATCAAATATTGTCAATTTAATAAAGGACAAATGAAGAAATTAACTATTCTTCTTTTTCAATCTAATCCGGAAATTAAAAGAAGGAGGACCGAATTGAAATATGGACATTGCATCAATTCCAATCGGAGGACCCAATCGAACTAAATTCAAAACTTACATACTAGAAATCAGGGTCAGAAACGAAATTGAAAATTAAAGGACTGAAGTGAAAAATATGAAAATATGGGGGACTCTCCTGCACTTGTATGTGTAGGAGAGAGAGAAACGTGGCCTGCCGCTTTAAACGCCAGTCGTCGCGTCCACGAACATTATTAGCATACACGCGCCACCGCAGGAGGAAGACCACGCTGTGGCGCATCAAAAAAGACTCCAGAATCATGTCTCCGTCCACCATACGCCGCCGCACGCGCCGCCCTAAAGAGGGTGTGGGGCGGAACATCGGCGGACGCGTGCTCTGCACACTCTAACAACCGAGAAAAGAAATATTAAAATAATAGGTAAATGACGGTCCTACTCCTGTTCCCAAAATCAGTTTTTTGTCTTATTAGGGGTTAGAATAATATTTAGCCACTTTCGAAATATAATAAAATAAGAAGAAAACCGGCGAGTCGGACCGGTTCGGTCTGGTCAGACGTGTGCAATGACCACACAGTCGGTGTTTTTTGTCGTTTTCGAGGGGCATTTGCGTCAAATCACTGTTCAAAAATCAAAAAAAGAAAAAAACAGGCGGACAAACTCGTGCGATGCACGACGGATAAATGACGAGTCCATAGTGCAATTGTCTGTAGTGCTACAGTAAAAGACTGAGGTGTTTTAGATTATTGTATAATATTAGTTTAACTATTTATGTATCTATTTTATCATATGCTTCACCTTTTGTAATATTAGTATGATTTATTGTTTTTTTTCTCTAATTTTTATTATTATCATTTTGTATGCAACTAACTTAAACTCTCTCACATTTACTTTCAAGTTGTGCGTGTATGTGTGTGTCTTTTGTAAATTTTTTAGATGATCTAAAATTGGTAATTTGAAAGTATTTTGTTGTTACGATTGTGATTTAAATAATAGTGATTAAATTGAGAATAAATGAATTGAGATACACTTAGGCTACCGTGATTGGTAATGACAAAATAAAATAAAATTTTATATAAGTTATGAAGTATTGAAGAACTAGAATGCTAAAAATTAAAAGGAAACTATGGATTTTTTTTATTAAAGTAAAATAATTCAACAAGTTCATTGTTGGATAAATTAGATAGTACTTATGATTTATAAATAGAAAAAATAAACACAGTAATATATATAGTTGTTGGATGCCATAAATTATAAAGTTTAATTTTTAAGTAATCTAAAATGATAAAAAATAAATTAATGAAAAAACACTCTAAAAAATCCTAGTCAATGATGTTAACTCGTAAAATTTGTTACTCAAATAATAATATTGCAATGATATTATAAAAAATAAATTTAAATGAATTATAAAATATAATGTTTAAAAATAATAAAATAATATTTTTTGTACCCTCGCTTTGGTTAACGGTACAGGAAAGTAAATTCTTTTTTTTTTAATAAAAAAAGACAAAAAATTCGGTATTCCACACTGTAGAAATAAATTGGAATTGCAGGATATAAAAAATTGAGAAAACATTGTCACCTTCCTCCCCGTCTCTCTCTCTCTCTGTTGTAACTTGTAATTCCCTCCCCGCGCTGTGCTGCCGCTAGTGCTCTTCGGTTAGCCCAACGAGAAAGAAGAAGAAGAGAATGGGATGGAATTACCCCTACATATCATTAGAGGAAATGGTGAAACTAATGAAAGGGTTTGTAGATATAATTCTTTTAGCATCTGGGTATCAATCCTCAGCTCTTTTAGCTCACTGGGACGCTCAAAACATAAAAAAAGCCATTCACTGGGGTTCCTTCTTCCAAAATGTAAGTCTCCACAGTTTTTTTCTGCTTCCTTAAATCAATCTTCGTGTATGCACGCATTTGTTCGTTTCTTCTTTAAAGGGCAGACAGAGCATTATTATAAATTTTCCTGGTAGTTACTACTCCTATGACGTCTTAGGTACTTAAGCACATGAGTAGCTCAGATGTTTACCAGGAATCAATTAAGGAACTTGATGCAGCTCTCTGTCAAATGAAATCAAATCCTTATTTTCCCCAGGTTGTGATTTTCTTCATTTTGAGTTATTTTTATTAAATGTGACAAAGTTTGATGTGATTGCATATATATATGAATCTGATAAAAGGCAGGGTCTTGCAAATTTATCATGCGATACTCTAAGTCGGGCAAGGAGTTTTGTGTTGGCCCATTTGTTACAGACTTTACCATTGAGGGATTCACATCTCAAAGCTTTTTTAACTGCTGTCATTGAGATGGAGCTTGAGATAATTTCGGTATCGAACCAAGATTGTCTAAGTGTGTATCTTAACAAGTTAAAGCCGCAGAATCCACAGCTTGATTTGGTTTTAGAAAGGAGGGGTTTTGTGAAGGATTCTATGGTTTTATCAGAAGAAATTAGTCAAACTGTGAGGTTTGGAAGATCCACTGATGATGATTTGACAAAGTTGACTCTTCAAGAAGTCTTCAAGAGGCAGTCTGCAGTGTCATGCATATCGACATTGGAGACAGGCTTAGATGTCCTCTCTAATGCTATCAGGTGTAGTAGTGGGACTAAATCTGATAATAGCTTCCTGGAAGAACAACTAAAACTTGATGGAGCTCCTTCATCTGTTGGGTATGTAACAAATTCATTTCCCTAACAGTGAAATAAGTGCATTTTGTTTATTGACTGGCAATTACATGCATAAAACCATGTATGTTACATTGTTTCTTGCAAATAAAGTTTGCTGACATTTTCTTACAGCTATTTTACTCATGTTGAGTGGTTCAGGTGAGCAAGTAGTTGCTGCTAGATTATAGAATTTTTACTTTGAGGCCAAAAACAGACACCTTGGTTTTTTGTGCAGGGAAATAGAACAGTTGGCTGATTTTGTCACTTGGAATCATTGGAAATCAAAGATGGTTTCGTATTTTCTTGATAAGAGAACCATTAGATTGGTCTCAGGTGCCAGCATGATGTTTTCTGCCCCTAAGATGCAGTGGATACAAGTGTTTGAACGGCTGAATACTTCAGCAGATTGCAACGATGATGGTTCAAGTGAAATAGTTGTAAGTTGATCTAATTTTTGAAATTAAATAGAAGGATGTACTCTAATACATTTAGCTCGATTTTATGCCCAACAGCCACTTGTTTGGTTCATATTTTACAATATAATTGTTATTTGATCCATGTGCTTTCAATATTTGAAGAATTCCATTGATTTAGGAAACATCCACCAACTTTATGTCCATGCTAAATTCACTGTGCATGTATTGTAATATTTTTCAGCATATATATGCTTGCAAGCAATGATGTCAACCAAAAACAACTGCACTAGTGCTACTTGATTCACTTGGCTTGTTTTGGAATTCACTGTCAAATTTTCTCATTTGGGTTTCTTGCAATAACTACATGTGAACTTGGTTTGGGTAAGAGTCCAAGTTAAATTAGTGAAGGATATAAATGAGAGTTTGGTTTTGCATTTTTGGAGATGTTTTAATAGCTTACCCTTACATGTATCTCATTGATTCTGTACATTGAAAAACAATTTACTTTTTTCGTTTTGATTACATGAGCATATTATTGTTGTTATCAACATTGTCATTTGGTGGTGGGCAATTAAGATTTTACTTGGCTTCATGGCATGGATGTTGATGAATTACTGAATCACTTGGTTTTGGTGATCTAGATAGTGCATTTTAGTTAATTTCTTGAAAAAATGACCTATATTTTTAGGAAGTCCTTTGCTTTTCCATTGAGACAGGAACTCCTATTACTTGGATGCATAGCAAGCAAATGGAATTGTCTAATTGAATACGCTACATCAATTTCATATTTCTTCGCCACTATCTCAAAGCTATATTACGAAGTGTGCATGCTTACTGGAAGAGCTCAAGGTTTCCATTCCAGTGAGAGAGCAACAAATTCAAAGGTGCTCTATATACTTGAATTTGAATGAATTATATAAATATGTAAAACACACTCACAAAGAGGTATCAATTGACACGAGCTGTAAATTCTATGCCTACATAGTTTTATGACTTCCCATATTATTGCCATTCATATAAACATTTTTCCTTGTGCTTTGTAGAATTTCAAATTGATCTACAACCATGACACTTTATCTTAGAAAGTAGATTTTTTATTTATTGAGGACATGAAATAAACAATTCACATGGATGGGATAACATACCTTTGTTTGATTGACTTGAAATTTGACAAGCTTGATGCAAGCAGAATTATTAGGGTTTAATTGCTATAAAAATCAAATTCTATGATGATTCCTTTAGTGTAAAAGTATTGCCTCTAAGAACAAGCATTAGTCTGTGATCCCTATGAGTAGCTGTTTATGAGAGAAAATCACTCTTTATTTCTTAGTATTTTTTGTGGTTGAACATACTTTTCAAACTAGTTTTTGCCTGAAAAAGCATCAAATTGATGTTTTTTAAGTACGTTTTAATAATTTTAATGTGTTGATGTAAAAAAACATATATAAAAATCATTTTGTTGCATATTCATTTAAAAACACATTACACTGCTTTACCAAATTCACAATAAATGTGGTGTCAATTAGTCTCAGTTTTCATTATTCTAGTTTGATTATACATAAAAGATGGATTTGTATGCTGCCCACCTTCCTCGATGAAGACCATTGGACTTGGAGTGGGTTTGGACTTAATGCTCAAATGGTGATGGTTGTTGTGTTAAGCCAAGCTAGGTGGAGTTCATTTTGAGCTTGGAACCTAATAATGGTCTATACTAGCTATGCTCTTGTTTGAGGATATTGTGGTGCCTAAAGTTCAAAGCTACCAACACTCAATGTTCATGCCATAAAGGTTTTCTTTTCTTGATTCAGTACCTCCAATTGAAGAGTTTCATATCATTAACTAGGTAAAAATATTCCTCAATTACAACCTAAAAAAATTAGCTAATAAATATATACAGTTATGTATTGCTGAAATAATAAAGTTTTCATGTATATATCGTTGACATCCCCCCTCAAATTGATGTTGGCCGATCAAGAAATATCAATTTGTCAATCATTAACTGATGACAAGGTCGAGACAGAGCCTTAATAAAGACATCAACAGTCTGATGTTCAATGGAAATACAATGTTTAGTAGAAAGATGAGAAAGTATAAGAACATTGTGATCTAGAGCTTCACGAATGTACTGTTAGTCCACTTCAATATGTTTGGTGCGATCATGAAACACAAGATTAGTAGCAATATGAATAGCACCTGTGTTATCAGCATGAAGAGGAGTAATTTGAGGAATACCAAGTTCTCTTAACAAACCTTGAAGCCACACAATCCCTGAACATGCTGAGGACATAAGTTGATATTTAGATTTTGTGGAGGACTTTGAGACACGATCTTGCTTTTTACTCTTCCAAGAAATCAAAGCATTTCTAAGAAAGATGCACCAATCAACAACTGAACGAAGCGTATCTATACAACCAACCCAATCTGCATCATTATAGCCGGTTAATTGCAAGGAATTGTTTGTAGGAAAGAATTGACAGTAAGAACTGGAAATGGAAGACAACTTTAACATAGAAAAGGAAAAGCATGCCAAGGCTGACAGTAAACACATAAAAGGAAAACATCTATATTGAAATGTAAAGAGGAAGATTTACTTACTATAATTAGCATTCTAAGATATAGCTTGACAGGCTATAACATGCTGTAATTTACATGTATTGATATTATAAATAAGATAGTAGAGCAAGAGAAGAGGTAATTCATACCAATTCTGTTATGGTATCAGAGCCTCTTTCTTAGAAATCCTTAGAATCCTTAAAAACCTAGAGTTTAAGAGTCTTAGCTTAATGGAGAAGGCAAATAGTGTTTTTGTCCGATTTATTGGCAAAAATTATGTTGTCTGGGCATTTCAAATGGAGATGTTTCTCAAGAGAAAGTATTGTGGAGTCATGTAGATAAGAGTGAAAAAGAAGACATAGATGCTGAAGGATCTGCTGGTGCAAAGGCTGCATGGGTAGCCAAGGATGCACAAATCATGTCCTGGATCCTAAGTTATATAGAACCTCATGTAATCATGTCTTTGAGACCTCATAGGTCAGCAAAGGCTATGTGGGATCATCTCACACAAGTTTATGATCAAGACAACAATGCTAGAAGATTTCAGCTTGAATTGAGCATTGCAAACTATACTTAAAGGGATCTATCAATACAGGAGTATTATGCTGGAATCCTAACACTATGGAATGATTATTCAGATTTGGTCATAGCCAAGATATTTGCAGAAGAGGCCTTGGCAGTAGTACAACAAGTTCATAAAATCAACCAAAGAGATCAATTTCTGATGAAATTAAGATCTGAATATGAACCAGTCCGTGCTTCACTGGTGAATAGAGATCTGGTTCCATCTCTAGATGTCTGTTTTGGAGAGCTTTTGGGTGAAGAACAACGTCTTTACACTCAGAACACCGTGGAACAAGCAAAAGTGGCTCATGTGGCCTATGCTACCTACAACAGAGGGAGGGGGCCTGAGATGAGGAAAACTCAGTGCTATAGCTGCAAGAAGTATGGACATATTGCACCATACTGTCCAAACAAGGTCTGCAGCTACTGCAAACAATCTGGACACATTATTAAAGAGTGTCCCGTTCGATCACCCTCACGTTTTAACAAAAATCAGCACATTGTCAACTCTGCCAATGTGGTAACAGCTACTGCATCTCACTCAACCACTACTATAACAAAAGAAATGATTGTAAGTGCCTCTACCCACTAGGCTTCAAGGTAAGGCTGTTTCCTTACTCTCTTCTTGGATTTTAGATTCTAGGGCATCAAATCATATGACTAACTCGTTGAAAGGGTTGAGAAATCAGAAAATACCATGGAACCTCACAGATTCAAACAGCTAATGGGAGTGTTCTTCCCCTTGTAGCCGTTGGTGATAAACCTCCTTTAAAGGATGTTTTTGTCTCACCTAATTCGACTGAAAGTTTGATGTCTGTAGGACAGTTTGTAGATGATAATTGTAAGGTTTATTTTTCTAAACATGGCTGTATTGTGCAGGATCAAATGACAGGGCAGTTGATGGCGAAGGGGTCTAAGCAAGGTCATCTATTTCTCCTACACTATGATGTTCCGCGAAGATTGGATTCTCTTCCTATGTTATCTCTCTTTTGTAATGTCTCAAAAGTGTCTAATGAGGTGTGACATAGGCGTCTTGGTCATCCAAATCATAGTGTTATCTCATTTTTGAAATCTGGCCTAATTAATAATAAAATGGATTCCTCTTCTAATTTATTTCTTTATTGTGCTACATGTAAACTTGAAAAAAGCAAAACAATACCCTTCCCATCCAAGGGCAGTATTGCTGTGAAATTGTTTGACATTGTTCATAGTGATGTATGGGTTATTAGTCCATTGTTATGTCATGCTAGCTACAAATACTTTGTAACCTTTATAGATGACTTTAGTAGGTATACATGGGTCTATTTCCTAAAAACAAAATCAAAAGTCTTCTTTAGGTTCAAATTGTTTCTAGAACTAATACAAAATTTGTTGCCAACATCAATATCCTCATATCAGATTCTGGAGGAGAATATATGTCCAATGATTTCCAATCATTCTTGCAAAGCAGGGGCATTATTTCTCAAAAATCATGTCCTTATACTCCTCAACAAAATGGAGTAGCAAAACGTAAAAATCGACATCTTTTAGATGTCATTAGAGCCCTACTTATTGAAACTTCTGTTCCACCAAAATTTTGGGTAGAAGCCTTCACTACTGCTTCATACCTAATCAACCGGCTTCACAAAAATTAGGTCTAGATTCTCCATATTTCAGGCTTCATCACTGTCAACCTACATACAATAATCTACACACCTTCGGGTATGTATGTTTTATGCATTTGCCTACCCCTTCTAGGAATAAACTCACTGCCCAGTCCGTTAAATGTGCTTTTCTAGGGTATAATATGAATCAAAGGGATATTTTTGTTTTGATCCTCATACTAACCAAATTCATGTCTCTAAAAATGTTATATTTCTTGAAAAATCAGTGCTTCTTTCCTATATTGTCCTAAGCAACACCTAACACACATGTTATGTTACCTTATGTCACTGATTTTGACCCTACTAGTTAGCATGATTCACTAAACACTCCTCCAATTGAGAACATAACATAGGAATCCTCTATTCAGTCGACCACTTCATTTGTGATGCCTATGAAGACAAGATTATCTCCCTACCTCATGTGCCCAAAAACCTACAAGTTACTGATATTTTTACTAAAACCCTCACCAGACAAAGACATCAGTTTCTTGTTGACAAATTGATGTTGGATAAACCAACATCAATTTAAGGGGGGATGATAGTAAGAACAGAAAAGGAAGAGAACTTTGACAATAAGAAACAAGGACAGTGGACAGTTAACATAGAAAAGGAAAAACACGCTAAGTCTGACAGTAAACACAGAAAAGGAAAGCATCTATACTGAAATGTAAAGCGGAAGATTTACTTACTTTAATTAGCATTCTAAGATATAGCTTGACAGGCTGTAACATGCTATAATATATTATAAATAATAGTAGAGCAAGAGAAGAGGTAATTCATACCAATTCTGTTAAGAATAACCCTCGTTCAAATGTACCCTTAAGATAACGAAGAATTCATTGGACAACAATTAAATAAGGTTGATGAGGAGCCTGCATAAACTGACTGACCTATTGTACAACAAAGGAAATATTAGGCTAAGTAATTGTCAAATAATTCAAGTTGTCTACCAGCTTCCTGTACATGGATGGATCAAGTAATAGGTCACCTTCGTTTTTACAAAGCTTCAAATTTCTAGAGGTGTAAGGACACTATTCCTGTATTCAAAATCGGCATACAGAAGAATCTCTTGGGTACATTTGTGCTGATGTAAAAGCATTCCATTGGAGATAGAGTGCACCTGTAAATGAAGAAAATATTGAAGTTGTCCAAGTTCTTTCATATGAAAAGCAGTCTTGAGACTGTTTTAAGTTCTCAATGAGCTAAGTGTCAGATCCTGTGATACCAATATCATCCATATATACCAATAGCAACAATACCAGTGGCAATTCTCTGAAGAAAAAGAGAGGATTCAAATTGACTTTAAATAAAATTAAAATTCAGAATAGTATGAAACTTCTCATACTATGCACGTGGTGCTTGTTTTGGACCATACAAAGAACATTTCAACCAACAAACCTCATAAGAGGAGTGAGTAAACATACCAGGACAAGAGAAGTCATATAGATGTCTTCCTTCAAATCCCATGAAAAATGTATTTTTCACATCCATCTACCAAAGTGACCATTCTTTAGAAGCAATGATTGCCATAATGGTACGTATTTTAAGTGAACAAAACAAACACGCCCAAATACATGGAGAGAATCATACTCAATAACAACACCAAACAAAAGAGAATATGGAGAGTTAATTTAGAATTTGAGAGGTTAGATGATTAATCAAATGAATAGCCATTAGATGAAGCTTCTACCAAAAACCCAGGAGCTATAGAAAAATCAATCAACAGAGTACGAACAACATCCATAAGATGACAAATTCTTACGCTTAACAACCCTATTTTATTGAGTGTCAGAGCAAGATTGCTAAGATAGAATTCCTTTAATTTTAAGATATTCTTGAAATTCTATGAACACATTCCCCGTAGAGAGTAGAATTTTAATGAGCAAAAATTGAGTTTCAACAAAAGCTTGAAATGTAGAGAACCCATCAGCTTTAGACCAAAAGAAATATATCCAAGTGAAACACTAAAATCATCAATAAATGCTACAAAATATTTGTATTGAGCATGAAAGAGAACAAAACATGGGTAATTTCAAACATTTAGAAGCCCAACTACCATTTGAAGGAAAAGAGAATGATTTGCTTTTACCAAGTTTACAAGAACTACAATCCAAAAATTTAGAAGAAAATAAATTTTTATTCCCCAAATAACCATGTTTCATAAGATAAGTCAATACAATAGAATTGTGTTATCCCAATTTCTTATGCCAAACATGACAATTATTAATAACAATAGAATAAGCACAATCAAAACTGAATAGGAAATAAATGTCCCACTTTAGGCCCCTTTGCGATCACTTTCCCCAACGCTTGATCCTGCACACAACAAACATGATGTTCAAAATGAATTTCACAATTATTTTTTACTATTGACCAACAAAAATTAAATTCGTAGACAACTCTAGTGATAAACATTTTTGAAATGAGACCCCAAATAGGTATTACTACAATTGGCTATTTATATATGCTGATGACCCGTATACTAACGCACATCATATAAAGCATCTATATTGCTAGTCATATGATTGGAAGCTAGAAGGGAGGGTATTAATCTTATCTTGAAGACCGAAAACAGAGAAAGCTCATACAATCATCTGTTGGACCAATTCAGGAGTGAGAGTAGAACTCACTGAAGATCAAGGCTTTGATGCTGGAGTAAATCCTTGATCTTATCGATTTTGAGGTCACATATGACCATCTTTAATAATATGACTGACCTTGCAAGAATTACAAAATTTCTTGCCGCAATATGCCTACTTTCTTGGCATCTAAAACATTGAACATTAATCTTGTGTTGTCCTTTCCCTTGAGCCATATAGGCCATATTACCATCTCAGTAGACAGTTTCTTGAGTCAAGCCAAGTTGAGTAGCAAGACGCTGCTCTTCTCGTAATAATTCCCCCAAGCACATATCCAAAGAAGGCATTGGATTGCAATTAATCAAACTAGCTCGCATGAGCTCAAATGTTGGTCATAGTTTCATAAAAAAATGATCTCTCTAACTTTTAGTTTGAACAAGATGCAGTGCCTTTAAACTTTCCTTGGGTACATGAGAATAAACTATCCTAGTGTACTCACTCTATAGGTTTAGAAATCCAGCATAAAATTGTTCAATAGAAAGGTTACCTTGTTTGTAGTTGGCAATATCTATTTCTAAGTTTTGAGTAGATTTATTAAGAATAAGTTCATTAAAAATAATCCTAGATTTCCTTAATTGTGCCAAAAGGGCGAAGATTATTGATCATACATATTCCAGTATCCAAGAAAGAATTTTAGCATCCTTGTGGATCAAGAAATGAATTCCTGAGGATCAGTTGGAGCAGTAGAAGATCCATCTAGATGACTGCACAATTTCTTCCCTTTAATAAACATTAGAACTAAAATTACCAACTGGCATAATTTTTGCCATTGCATTGAGCAAGAAAAAAATCCCCAGACATCACAAAGATGCAAAACTAGAAAATTCAAAAACCTAGAAAAATATTTTTTTTGTCAAAGATGATGTGAACTGGTGACGAGAATTTTGATGCTAGAAAACTAGTAAATACTGAAAGATAAAACTCAGAACTAGAAAACTAGCTCTGATATCATGCTAGAAAGGTTTTCTTTTCTTTATTCAATACCTCCAATTAGAGAGTTTCATATCATCAAGTAAAAATATTTCTTAAGTACAACCTAAAATAATTAGCTAATAAATATAAATCGTTGACAATGCATAGTCATACTGGATGACTGGTGTTGGATGCTTCATTCAGCTTGAGAAGAAAAGTTCTGCACCTATCTTTTTGTTGATGCCCCCTTGAGCAGAATAATTATTTGCATTGAGTATTTGTTGCTGGTGTAGAAATTTCATGTCGAGCTTCATGATCCTAGTGGAGCGAACTTCCAAGGTTTCATGAGAGGCATTAATCATCACATGTCTATTTATCCTTTCTTTGGTCATTTGGAAACTGTTGTAAAATATGATGCACTTGGTTGAATGATCAATGTCATTTTTAAGTACACTTTGTTATGTTTTCTTACCTTGTTGTTGCTTATTTATTTGCAATTGATTGGCGTTGTATCTAGTGATAGCTCTACATCCTTCAATTCCTATGTTTATTTATATTATACAGTTTGATTGATTTTAGTTGTTTATAGCAGGAAAGTGATATTCTTGAGTATCTGGCCAAACTATTAGGCGATCAACTTTCTTTATTGTGGAAACAATCCCCTATCCTTGTAGCAGCTGCAATCCCATTCTGGTATTCTTATTGCTTTTCTCCTCACTGTCTAGATATCCTAAGAATGTAATTTATAAAGGAATTTGTGATTTTCTAAAAGAGAACTAATCTTATTATTTCTCATTCTACTTTGAAATGAAGTGTAAAACTCATTAAATAGAGGATGGAAAAACTCATTAAATAGAGGATACTTATATCATATCGATTGTCACAAAACATTTTGATAGGATTTACCAATTCCATTCCTAGCTCCCTAAGCAATTTTTGTATCCACATTCCTTTACAAATGCTAAAGCTAGAGCTTTAAACTTAAATTCTGCACTGCTTCTAGACATAATCTTTAAACTTAAATTCTGCACTGCTTCTTGACATAATCGGTTGTTGCTTACCTCTCCAAGTCGCAAGATTTGCCCAAACATAGAATGCTTGTCTGAAATATCTTCTGCCTAGTCTTCATCTAAGAAAACTTCAATATTTCTATTATTACTCTTTGTATAAAAGACCTTTACTAGGAGTCATCTTAAGATACCTTAAAATTCTATTCACAACTGCAATCTCGAATAGTTATGATGTATTTTTAAAACTTGAGTACGTCTCCCTTGTTCATCCTAGATTTCCTTTGTTGTTCCATGCAGGAGAAAATTTTCTTCTACCTTGTTGATCTTTAAATTAATTAACCATGACATCACATGTGATTCTCTTTCTTTCATTTCAAAACTTGGAATCAATTTTCTTTGGTATGATGACTTCACCTTTGAGGTAGTCATCTTTCCCATCCCACAGATAAACAATATTACCGATGATGACCATTGAAGTTAATTATACCTGTTGAGTTTGTGACCTATGATGAGGAGGGATGTGCCTTCAATTCCTCCAAGATTGCTTGCAGCTGGTGTCATTTCTGGATTGGTTGTAACTTCAGAGGTAGAGTTGTCTTTTTGTAGTTATGCTGTAATTAGTCATAAAAAATAGGTTTTAGAATCAGGGCTCTAATACCATGTGATTTTCTGAGAGAACTAATCAAATTATTACTCATTCTACCTTGGAATAAAGTGTACAACTCATTAAATAGAGGATGGTTACAATCTGTTGGCCATAAAATCAGGTAACAATCAAACTACAAAGGAGAAAATCCTCCACCAAACTAGGAAAGGAAAAACCATGGGATATGGTCAAATTATACAAGATTCCCCTTATTAACTAATACCAAACATATCTTATAAAATCCTTAATTTAATAACCAACTTCGATCATGATTTCAACAGAATTAATCTGATTTTAGCTCACTTTTAGTCTTGTTATGGTTGCACAAGTTTCATTGCATTTGTGATTTCTGTGAAATGATATAATCACGCAATTACAATGGAGCTTTTTAATTTTGATGGCTCTCACATGATTTTAACAAAATGCGCTTCAAACTTCAATGAAAGGAGTGCTTGATGTTCGTCCATTTGCAATTAATGATCCTGTAAATGGTGTTGCAGGTCACCTTTGTTGAGATTGTATCTAAGTGAAATAGAGACTCAATTCAAAGGAGATTCTTCAGCACAGAGGTTTTGAGATTTCAGTTTTTGTCTTCCGTGATTCAGAGTTAAAATCTCCTGACACATTTTTTCATCATTTTTTGGTAGCCCTCACATTTCTTTTCTATGCAGATGCTGCAGTTGTATTCAAGATAGGAAGCAACACATGGATTGTAAGTATATTCACCCCTTTCCGGAATGTGCACATACTTCATGATCTCCTGCCTAAATTTTAACTTCTACCTGCAATGCTGAAACTGGGAATCTTATGATACATGCGGCAGCATGCAGTTTGCTTTTATCTTCAATATAATTGGTGTGTGATAGCATGGGAAAAAACATGCAGATCTCTATTTCAAAAATCGGAGTAAGATGGAACTGAGAGTGGTAGTTTCATATAAGATTTGTTTTATGCAGAGTGCAAGCAGTTTCTCATGCTAATGCTAGAAATTTTGTGAAAAATGACAGATAGTTCTCTTGATAGAAGTCTTAATGTAGAACAAAGACAGTATAGAGTAAAATGAATGGTCCAACCTAAAATCCACATGAAATGAAATACTTGTACCCAGGCTCTTGAAATCCACAAGAAAAATAATTTTCATAACTCATTATCCTTCGTAGAACAACCTCAGACACAAAATACATGGGCATATTTAAGCAAAGGAAAATCTTAAAACTGCCTGATCAATCAAAATCCTTACTGAATAGAAAATATTGGATAGTCCTAATAATAGTAAACCTCTATAGAATTGGATTCCCAAATAATATAAGAAACTAAATTAACATAATTATAAATTAATTGACAAAAAGTCCTTTTCTGATTTTGCATCAACATTTCGTGCTTGTTTTTTACATGCATATTGGGCAACAATGATGTTAATCCCAGAACCTGCTAGTTGCTATTATCACAAGATTTTCAGAATTCAGATGAAGCTGTCTCCCTCAACCTTGTATGATGCAAAGGGTTTGCCATGTTAGAGTGGATTCTATCTTTGATTTTATTACAGCAAGGTAGTATATGTGTGGTCATCATTATCACAATAGCACCGCCATTTTCATGACTTGTAAAATGAGGTGAAGAACAGAAAATGGTTTTGTATAGGAGGGTGTAAATAACAAAACTTTTCTACGAACAAATGCAGCAAAAATATCACTGTACAAGGATATATACGGATGTCTCATATTTTCTTGTAATGTACTTCTATATAAAGGATTTATTTTCTCCGGTAAAGAAAAGAATTCTTTTAGCTAACCTTAAGCACTGTGTGACTGGGATGTAGTTGTCTTGTCATTGTATAAACATTAGCTGTCTTCTTGGAACTCTTGTTGCCTTTTACATTACTGTAATCCATATTAAAGTCTTATATATCAGAGAGCAGTTTTCATTTAACATTTTAGCCGTGTCTTCTTGTAATTGTTATGGCTTTTTCATTACTGTAATCTACGTTAATGTTTTATGGATCATAGAGGAAACATTTAACTAGTAATTGGACTTGTGGTTCATGTGTAGGTGAACTCGCTGAGAGAATATGGAGCCTTTACATCTTTCACGTTCTTGGCTCCCATGTAGTGTATGGTGCCAATAATGCTTGACAGGTGAGCGTGATTGTGATGGTCATTGGTGAGAACCTTTCTGATACATGTCTTGCCAAGTGACAGATTTTTTTTTTTTTTGTTGTTGTTGTCTTGAAAGATGGTTAAAACGATCAAGAGTGTTTTAGCTGAAATTTGAAGTCAAATTTTCAGAGACTTCATGTTGGTTCCCATGCCTCCCTCAACACGCTGATTTCTTTGTATATTATAGAAGAAAAAATAAATGTTTTTAGATGCACTGGGAAGTTGTGGCAAGTGAAGAAGAGCTGTTAATGCATTGCGAAAATTACCACAATAATCGCCATTTTCTACTATGGGTGTGATGAAAGTTATGATGTCATGAAGAAAAGATAGAACTTACATGACTAAAATCCTTGGAATATATTATAAAATTCCCACTACATTAGAAAGTATCGTAGGACTCATTTCTTTACAACTTAAATTCATGACCCTCAGTGGCCAAACCACTCAAATTGTGTATTCGTTAAACCAAAAGCATAACGAGACTTGCAGGCACCATGGTTTTGTCCTCAACAATCCCAATCATGGCTAATAACCCGACCGCAAATGCAGCAAGCAAATATTGAATCCAAGGCATCAAATATCTGTTCTTGATAGAATCTTATCCAATGCTATCGACTCAATTCCTTCCGCTTCTCACCTGTCTTTTATCTAACTAGAACAAGGGCACTGCCTAGAGCTTTGAAAAGAAAAAAAATGAAGCTAGCATAATAAGCTCTTCCAACTATTTCCTCAACCTGGCAAGCTCCATCACTCTTGACACCGACTCAATTCAGTGATCAATGGCCCTCCGAGGTGGAAGATCTTTTGGCATTTTTGAAGGCACCAAGTGTCAAATTGGCTGGAATGACTCTTTTCCATGAATTTTCCCTTTCATTGAATAAATATAATTATGATCTATAGTTTCTCAACATAAATAGGTAATATTTATATGGAAACTGTTGATTCTAATGAGATGATTCACACTAAAATCCCCCTCAAATTCATTCCAGAATACCAATTTGCCAACTAGAAATTGATGGTGTTAACGAGTCATTGATTTGGTAAATATATGTTAGCGTCTTGAAGGTCGATAGAGATTCATGGAAGAGAAATAACTTTAGTATCTCTGACTTTTTAAATATAATGACAATCCATTTTGATATGCCCTGGAAAACATGCTACTTCACGGAAGTACAGTAAAAACCTCCACATCATCAGTTACTGGACTTCTAACGGAGTACTCAAATGTCCATCCATGACAGGCACCAGCATGCACACCATTTTTGTTGACAGCAACAACAGCCCCCAAAAAATCTGGAAATTTTCTTGCAATTCTTGATATTGCATCCTTCGCAGCAAGCCGAGGTTCCATACCTAATCTCATACTTTCAACAACTTGATAACTGAAAGAGACAAGGATCGCTTATTAGCTTTAAGTAAAAACAACATTTGAGACAAGGCCAAGTACAAGATGTAGGATGAAACTGTATATGAAAGCCTCATGCTTGCTGGAAAAGTCTCAAACTTGAGAACCCATCAACTCATTGACAACCCAAACTACTTATTTCTCATTGATGATGGAATCAAACCAAGCAAAATTTCC
Source organism: Salix exigua (assembly GCA_032356905.1). NCBI lineage: Eukaryota > Viridiplantae > Streptophyta > Magnoliopsida > Malpighiales > Salicaceae > Salix > Salix exigua. The sequence continues at coordinate 13,065,048 of CM063601.1, forward strand.
CGTCAACTGAGCTCATTTATATCTTTGAAGCATCTAGATTGACAGCATTATCCAGAGTTCAGCCTATGTAATGGAACTCTAAGTGCCTGTTTGGCCAAGCGGTTGAAATGCTATTTGGCCAAATTTTAAATTTTTTTTGTATTTAAAATTTTTTTTTTAGTGTTTTCAGATCATTTTGGTGTGCTGATGTCAAAAATGATTTTTAAAAAATAAAAAAAATATTATTTTGATGTATTTCTAAATGAAAATCATTTTCAAAAACAATCGCAACTGGCCTCCCAAACAAGCCCTAAGAGTGCGGGTCGTTAAATGATGTGAAAATACCTCCAGAGATAGTTTTATACTTTCAAAGAAATACAGATTCTTTGTCCTGATACAATGACCGAGAGTAACTTCACCATTCAAAAAGTAAAAAGGCTTGGTGTTCATTACTATACCATGGAAGGAAGCGCATCATGATGTCACCATCCCCAGTTGCGACACAAGCACCGCTATCAGAAACAGCATATGCTGAAGATCCCGCAATGGGTCCATCACCTACCCTGCAGTCCAAGAAAGATCCACATTAAATCAAAGAAAAGAGAGCTTTTGCACCCTAAATCAGGGGGTACATCACTCAACTTTTTGTCAATTACACTACTTAAAAGAAGAAGCATACTCTCTTGTTTGTTAGTTTTACATTTGAAAAGATATCTCAAAGCTTCATGACTCAAGGGTGGGAGACAAGATGCTTCCAATGACAGCTACCACATTTGACAGGTTTTGATCATAGTTCATTTCCACAATGTTTACAGTATATCACATTGGCAATGGATTTATCCACTTCGACTTCATATTCACCTTACCTTCCAGGGATCTTATAAGTGGCTCCATTAGTAGATGTTCCAACAGCTACATGTCCCCTCTACATGAAAAGAAAAAGAATTCCTTCTGTGAATATAAATGTAGGAAGACTGTATATGCACATGAATGCTGGTGGAATTCATATCTGCATTGTCATCAACTTACTTTATCAATAACAGCCATTGAAATGGTGTCATGATTGTGAGGACCAACAAGAGAAGATCTTGGTTCAGCAACTCCCATCAGGTAGCGTGTGGAACACCCCCCCTCTTTAACATCTATACGAGCCTTTGCGTGATAAGGGCCGCAACTATCTGAAGGAACAACATCTTTCCAAAAATTAGGTTGGCAGTGATTCTCTTTCCATTTACTCCACTTCCTGATGGAATCGGCTGAACTAAGGTTATCGGGTCCTGGGAGACCCATTGCAATGGCAAAGGCTGAGGCCTTCTCCCCGACAAGCATGGTGTGCTTTGTATGCTGCATCACTAATTTTGCAGCTCTAATTCCATCCTTCACAAACCTCATAGCAGCAACAGCTCCAACTTCCATTGTCACCTACGCATGAAAGGATCTTCAATTATAAAGTAAGCAAACCAGCATGCGGCAGTATAGAGAGCAATAGTATTAATAAACGGGAAAGGGGAATTGTGTTTACCCCATTCATGATTAAGGCATCAATAGTAGTTTCTCCATTCTCATCTGGACTGCCCCCCGGTCCCACTGTTCATTCCAGATTCAAATTACTAGACACTCAGTTAACAAACCTTAGCTAGAAGCTACAATAATCAAAACACACATCTACTACGACTTGATATGAACTTGAGAGTGCACGTAATAAAATTCGTCATCTGAGATCATATGTTAAAAACAATAAACATTAAACTGCAAGTACAGGATGTTCCGCCATGGAAATCAATAATTAAGGAATTCTTTTAAGCAAATGAATCTATTTTGTGAAAGATTAAGTATTCTATTGAGTCATTCATAGAGAGATTAATAATTGATTAACTATGAGGTAAAATATTTACCTGTACCATCACACCTGAGTTCCTCACAAGCAGAGCAACCCTCCACAACAGCATCAACAGCAGAATGGTCACCATCAACAGCCCTCCAAGCAGCTCTAACAGCTTCTTTGAAAGGCCAGGTGCTCACTACTAACGGGTAATGCTCTGAGATCGCGACTCCATCGTCTCCTATTACCTTATAGACCATAAATAAATAAATACCCATGTCATAAATTGCTTAGAACAATCATCATTCAATAAAGAAATTGAAATATAACTGCATGTATCAAGATTTGATCTTTCATTTCCATTTTTATTCCCTTCGTTTTATCAGTATCCAAACAAAAGTGAAACGAAAGTTTTATTGTTAAGAAAAAAAGGAGATAATATGTTTACTATGGAGAACAAAGTAGAGAGGAAGACAAGACTGATGAAGGGTAGGATTCTGTTGGTCATGGAAAGGGAACTGGAACTCGAGGAACTACTTCGCTCCGTTCCGTTCTGCTTTGTTCTGTTAAAGTGGTCGTACACCTACATTTGAACATGTATCATCACGGTCGGTTGGTCAGTCAACTTTAACGTTGTTGGATATGGCCCATTAAGCATGACCATTATCGACTTGTTCATCAATAGCTCCTCAGATTGTACAGTATTTTCTAGGGTATAAAAAGCAGGGTGTCTCGAGATAGTTTGCTATGTGAAATAAATAATACTTATAGGTGGGATTAGATGAATACCTAGCATACTTGTTGCTGTTATAAAAAGAATAAATAATTAACATAGAAGAACATAGACATAACATCAATATATAAGCAAAAGAGACAAGAGAGAAATACCTTGCTTAATATGAGTTCTTCTATTATTCCAAAGTTGTGTGTGTGAGGAATACAAGACAAGTGGTCTATTTATAGGAGAAAGAAATGAACTCAAGGGTTATGGAAATTCAAGAGTTACTCAAGAGTAATGGGCATTCAATACATATAAATACAATTTAATATGTATTTATAACACTTCCTCTTGAATGACCATGTACTTTAAAATTTAAAGGAGGATTTTATATAGATACTTCAAGATCCATATATGAATACTTCAGGATTCATTAAAACAATGTCAAATTGCCTCATTAAAACCTTGCAAAGAAAAACCTAGTGGGAAAAAAGTACAATTTCCATTGACTTCCCTTCAAAAGTACATGTCTTATGAGAAATCTTTAAGATGTCTCATTCCAATATTATGGACAAGTTTCTTGAAAGTTGAGGTCGGTAAAGACTTTGTAAATAAGTCTGCTAAATTATCACTTGACCTGATTTGTTTGATATCAATTTCTCCCTTTTGTTGGAGCTCGTGAGTATAAAAGAACTTTGGTGAGATATGCTTTGTTTTGTCTCCTTTAATATAGCCTCCTCTGAGTTGAGTGATACAGGCAACATTATCTTCAAACAATATTGTGGGACTATGGTAATTGACAATCCACATTTTCTCTTAATGTGCTGGATAATTGATCTTAGCCATATACATTCTCGATTTGCTTCATGTATCGCGATAATATCTGATTGATTTGATGAAGTAGCCACTAATGATTGTTTGACAGATCTCCAAGAAATTGCAGTACCGCCATAGGTAAATAAATAACATGTTTGTGATCTCCATTTATGGGGATCAGAGAGATAACATGCATCTGCATATCCAATCAATTGTGAATTTCTTCCACAATAAAATAACCCCATTTTGGTTGTTCCGCGGAGATAACGAAATATATGTTTGACTCCATTTCAATGTCTTTTTGTGGGAGTAGAGCTATATCTTGCCAATAAATTTACTGCAAAAGATATATCTGGTCTTGTACAATTTGCAAGATACATAAGTGCTCTAATAGCACTAAGATATGGCACTTCAGGACCAAGAATTTCTTCATCCTCTTTTGGAGGTCGAAAAAGGTCATTTTTTGCATCAAGTGACCGAACAACCATAGGTGTACTCAAAGGATGAGCATTGTCCATATAAAAACGATTTAGGACCTTTTTTGTATACATCGATTGATGTAAAAATATTCCATTTGAAACATGTTCAATCTGTATACCAAGACAAAATTTTGTCTTTCCAAGATCTTTCATCTCAAATTCATTTTTCAAATAGGCTGCAGTTTCTGTGAGCTCTTCAGGAGTATCAATAATATTTAAATCATCAACATATACTACAATAATAGCAAATCCGGATATTGTTTTCTTAATAAAAATACATGGACAAATCTCGTCATTCTCAAACCCTTTTTTTAAGAGGTATTCATTAAGAAGATTATACCACATTCAACCAGATTGCTTTAACCCATATAAAGATTTTTATAATTTAATAGAACAAACACTTCTGGGTTCATTACAAAAAGCTTTAGGCATTGTAAATCTTTCAGGGATTTTCATATGGATGTCTTTATCTAATGATCATATAGATATGTTGTGACTACATCCATTAAACGCATATCTAACTTTTTTGAGACCACTAATCCAATTAAAAATCTAAAAGTGATTGCATCCATCACTGGAGAATAAGTTTTCTCATAATCAATACTAGATCTCTGCGAGATACCTTGTGCAACAAGTCGTGCCTTATATCGTACAATTTCATTGTTCTCATTGCGTTTTCTAACAAAAACCCACTTATATCCAACGGGTATAATACCTGTAGGTGTATGGACTACAAGTCCAAATACTTCACGTTTTGCAAGTGAGTTCAACTCTGTTTGGATTGCTTCTTTCCACATTGACCAATCATTTCTATGCCGGCATTCTTCAACGGTTTGTGGTTCAAATTCATCATCACTTCTAGTGATGCCAAAAGTAACCTTAAATGCAAATACATCATCTATGATAATTTTATCTCGTTCCAAAATCTCTCATGTATGAACATAGTTTATGGAGATCTCATTATTTCTAGGTACCTGGTTCTCTTCAAGAGGTCCCTCTTCAGGAGGATCAGTATTAGGAGATGATTTGGATACAAGATTTGATGTTTGTTTTATGGATGAGGACTCTCCAAGGGGTCCCTCTTAAGGAGGATCACTATTAGGAGATGATTTGAATACAAGATTTGATGTTTGTTTTATGGATGAGGACTCTCCAAGGGTACCATCATCTATTCGTTGGAGTTTTTGTTTTCTAGGATTTTTGTCTTTGGCTCTAATAGGCCTTCCACGCTTCAGGCGTGGTATAGATTCATTTGATGTTATGTTGACCTTTTTCTCTTCAGGAATTTCAATTTTAAATGGAGCATTTGCAGCAGGAATATGAGATTTAACTACTTTTTCACTGCTGGTGAAAACATCCGGTAATTGATTTGCAATATTTTGTAAATGAATTATCCTCTGAACTTCAAGTTCACATTGATTTGTCCTTGGATCAAAATGAGATAATTTTGGGTTATTCCAAGTAATTTCTTCTCGTGCTGCAAGCACTGAATTTGCTTTCCCTAATGATGGGAAAATGTTCTCATCAAAATGGCAGTCTTCAAAATGTGCCTTAAAAACATCATCAGTCAAAGGTTCAAGATATCTAATAATAGATGGAGAATCAAAACCAATATAAATTTCTATTCTTCTTTCTAGACCCATTTTAATCCTTTGTGGTGGTGCTACAGGCACATATACCGTACAACCAAAAATTCATAGATGAAATATATTTGGTGGTATACCATAAACAAGCTGTAAAGGAGAATAATCATGGTAAGCACTTGGTCTAATTCTAACTAGTGATGCAACATGTAATATAGCATGTCCCCAGACAGATGTAGGCAATTTTGATTTCATAAGCAATGGTCTTGCGATTAATTGAAGTCGCTTTATAAATGATTCTGCTGACCATTTTGAGTATGTACATGAGCAACAGGGTGTTCAACATCAATACCAATAGAAGTACAAAAACTATCGAATGTTTGAGAAGTAAACTTACCAGCATTGTCTAGTCAAATTTTCTTAATAGGATAATCAGGAAATTGTGCTCGTAGTCTGATAATCTGTGTTATTATTCTAGCAAATGCAATATTTCGACTTGAAAGTAAACAAACATGTGACCATTTACTTGATGCATCAATCAATACCATAAAATATCTAAAAGGTCCACATGGTGGATGAATAGGCCCACATATATCTCCTTGAATTCTTTCAAGAAAAGATGGTGATTCTATAAGAATCTTTGATGGAGATGGTTTGGTAATTAACTTACCTTGAGAACATGCAGCACATGGATTTTCACTTGGTAAAAGAATCTTTAGGTTCTTTAAAGGATGCCCATGTGTATTCTCAATTATTCGTCTCATTATTATTGATCCTGGATGCCCAAGTCGATCATGCCAAAGCATAAATTGTTTTGGGTCTGAATACTTCTAGTGTATCACAACGTTTGATTCAATAGATTTCATGATCGTATAATAAATTCCGGAAGAGAAAGCAGGTAGTTTCTCAAGTACAAGCTTCTGACCTGAAATACGTGTAGTAATATAAAGATATTCTTTTCTATCTTTATCTGTTGTTTCAATATGATAACCATTAGCACGTATATCCTTAAAACTGAGTAAATTTCTTCTGGACTCAGGTGAATATAATGCATTTTTGATCCTCAATCTTGTGTTATTTGGTAACACAATATTAGCTTTTCCAGAGCCTATAATCATGTCTGCTAGAGCCTTTAATCATGTCTGTTGGACCTGATATTGTAGTGACATTAGCTTTGGTTAATGTCAAATACTCAAAGTATTTATTTTCCTTAAGAATTGTGTGCGTTGTTGCATTGTCTGCTAGACATAAATCTCCATCATGAAAAGCCATGTCACTATTCAAAAGATAATCAAAGTTTATTATTAAACTTGAACCAAACTGAAAATGTTTATTGTAAACACAAGAACATAGATATTTTAATACAAATAAAAACTCTTAATCATCTCTAATGATTCCACCATTAAGCATGTTTTCTATCTTATCAGAGTTTCCAAAGAAGTCAGAAACATGAAGATAAGTATTGACATCAATACAAGTATTATGATTTTCAGAATCATCTTTATGAATGAAATTAGTCTCAACTGTATTTTGTTTCAGAGAGGCTTGATATAAATCTATAAGATGTTTTGGTGTACGACAGGTACGCGACCAATGACCATGCATACCACACCTATGAAACTTATCTTTTAGTTTATGCAAATTCTTGCCCTTTCCTTGGTTGAGTTCATTGTGTCTCCACTTCTGGTGGTATAGTGGGTTGCTTTTAGAAGGATTATCTCTTCTCCTTTTTCATTGACCTTTTCCATACCTATATCCTTGGTTCTTTCTTGTCTTTTGGACAAAGGTTTCATTCACTTCAGGGAATGGTTTAGAACCTGTAGGATGGGATTGATGATTTTTCATTAAAAGATATGAAATTAATTTCGAGTACCTTTTGAAATTACGCTCTATATTGTTGTTGCAGGACAATATTTGAGGCATGAAAAGTAGAGAAAGTTTTCTCTAACATTTGGTCTTCTGTGATATTTTCACCACACAATTTCAGCTGTGAGGTAATTTTGAAAAGAGCTGAATTATATTCACTAACCGATTTAAAATCTTGCAACCTCAGGTGCAACCAATCATAACGAGCTTGAGGAAGTATGGTAAACTTTTGGTGGTCATATCTTTCCTTTAGATTTTGCCACATAACAGAGGGTCTTTTATTGTGAGATATTCACTTTTCAATCCTTCATGAAGATGGTGACGAATGAATATCATTGCTTTTGCACGATCCTGCAACGATGTGTCATTTCCTTCTTTGATGGTCTCTCCAATATTCATGGCTTCCAGATGAATCTCGGCATCAAGGATCCATGACAAATAATTATTTCCAAAGATATCGAGAGCGGAAAATTCAAGTTTCGTCAGATTTGACATTATCTTTATCTATGAAAACAAGAAATAAATTATTAAATAAAATCATGAATATAAAAGAAAAGAAAATAAAAACAGTCCTTTAAGATTGCCATTTATTTAGCTATAGAAATACTAGTTCTTCAGGAACTGTTATATATTAAATTTGCCATTTAATTCTTCAGGAAATTGTAATACTCGCTCTTCAGTAACTATTTTTAATTTATTTAGTTCTTCAAGAACTATAATATCTTTTTATGAATAATAGTGAAAGAAAATTTACCAAAAATAAATTACAATAATGAAAAGTGAATATATTAAAATTGATATAAAATGGTTAGAGCTTCGTGCTGATAATGTGTTATAAAAAGGATAAATAATTAACATAGAAGAACATAGACATAACATCAGTATATAAGCAAAAGAGACAAGAGAGAAATACCTTGTTTAATATGAGTTCTTCTATTATTCCAAAGTTGTGTGTGTGTGTGTGTGGAATACAAGACAAGTGGTCTATTTATAAGAGAAGGAAATGAACTCAAGGGTTATGGAAATCCAAGAGTCACTTAAGAGTAATGGGCATTCAATACATATAAATACAATTTAATATGTATTTATAACAGTTGGAGATTTGTCATTACAATTTTAATCTTCAATGACTCCTTTTCATTTTATTTCAATTTACTTGAAGTCTATTTCTACCTTCGCAAAACAAAGTAGAAGAACTCATCTTAAGATAACCTACTTCTTGAGATGATCATCAGGAGAGGGAACAAGCAAGCATTTAGTAGTGATAAATGATAGATATAAAATCAAGAAGTCATGTATAGGACTCTTAAACTGTGTAATTCCTATCTGATTTGAACTCCATCTTTGTATGAGCTGATAAGCTCTAGTTGATCAAATCCCTTAAGGACAAGCTATCCTTGTAACGATATACATATACCCTTGTGATCAATGAGAAAGATATCATCTTCTTCTCTCTTCAATCTTACTTCTGTTATGGTATCAAAGCAAGCTCTCTCTAATCCTTCGAAAAATTTCCTCATTATGTCAATTTCAATTCCCCTAAACACAGACAATCAGCTCATACAATCACCCTTACCACCACATACACGAAACCTTCTCGCGGACGCATCAAGCATGTCAAGATCAAACAAATTTGCTGTTCTTGGTGCTCCTATGGATATTGAAGATCTTACTGAGAAGATCTTGGATGGCCTTGATGATGAATATAAGGAGCTTGTTAGGGTTGTTCAAGCTCGGGACACTGCCATCACCTTTGATGAACATCATGAAAAGCTTCTCTCCTTTGAAGCCTCTCTTCAAACGCAATCACATTCCTCCATGGGACTTATCACTGCTAATTCTACATCACAATACCCAAGCAATAATAATCTACGATATGGTAGAAATAACTAGCGCCCACCATTCTCTCCTGTGGGAAATAATTTTCATCCCACTTCTTCCTTTCGACAGAACATGATAGTCCCTTCTGCAAATTTTGGTCGAAATAATCGACAACCTTCACGTCCATATTTGGGACATTGCCAGATTTGTAGCATCCAAGGACATACTGCCAAACGGTGTCCATCATTTCACTTGGTGCCAAACTCTAATTCTAACACTGGTAATCAATCTTATGGAAGACCATCATCTGGCCATCCTCAAGCCAATTTCACATCGTCATCACCATCCACCTCATCACTAGTGCAACCTCCCATCATGTCACTGCCGACTTGAGCAACCTTTCCTTTCATACACCCTACACTGGCAAAGATGATGTTATGCTTGGTGATGGTACTACTCTTCCAATAACTCGCACTGGTTCAGTATCACTCCCCACTTCAAATTCCTCCTTTCAATTACAAGAAGTTTTATGTGTTCCCAACATGCATAAAAAAATTGATTTCCATTGCCCTGTTTTGTCTCACCAATAACTTGTTTGTTGAACTTTTTCCTTGTTTTTATGTAAAGGACCTATGGACAGGGGATGTTCTTCTGAAGGGAGGAACGAAAGACGGTGTTTATGAATGGCCAGTTGCAAGCTCATCCTCTAAACCTATTCTTGCCTTCTCCACAGTCAAAACCACAACTTCCATTTGGAACCAATGCCTTGGTCACCCAACTTTTTCTATTCTTAATCATATCCTATCACGTTATCATTTGAGTTTTTCATCCAATAAAAACTTTTGTTGTGATGCATGTCTAAGTAATAAAAGTCATAAAATGCCATTTTCTACATCTACTTTGATTTCCACTCGTCCTCTTCAAATCATATTTTCAAATGTTTGGACCTCTCCCATTATTTCACATGATGGCTACAAATATTATGTTCCGAAAATGACATAAGTCATCTCACTACTCCACCACACACTCCTGAACATAATGGATTTTCTGAACGGAGACATTTACATATTATGGAAACCGGTCTTGCTCTTCTTTCTCATGCATCCCTTCCAAAAACCTTTTGGTCTTATGCCTTCACCACCGCAGTATATTTAATAAACTGAATGCCCACTCCCACGTTAAAAATGTCTTCTCCATTTTAGTCCATTTTTCAACGCAGTCCCAATTTTTCCAAACTCAAAGTATTCAGGTGTTTGTGTTACCCTTGGTTAGGTCCATACACATCTCACAAACTTGATTCAAAATCAAAGCCCTGAGTATTTCTAGGATATTCACTCTCTCAAAGTGCATTCTTGTGTTTTGACAAGTCAACAGGAAAAATTCATGTCTCCCGTCACGTTCAATTTGTGGAATCTGTGTTTCCTTACCAATCTTGCTCTACTCCCACGTTAAAAATGTCTTCTCCATTTTAGTCCATTTTTCAACGCAGTCCCAATTTTTCCAAACTCAAAGTATTCAGGTGTTTGTGTTACCCTTGGTTAGGTCCATACACATCTCACAAACTTGATTCAAAATCAAAGCCCTGAGTATTTCTAGGATATTCACTCTCTCAAAGTGCATTCTTGTGTTTTGACAAATCAACAGGAAAAATTCATGTCTCCCGTCACGTTCAATTTGTGGAATCTGTGTTTCCTTACCAATCTTGCTCTACTTTTCCTTCCAGTTCCTCTACTTCGATGTCCAGTTGGGTTCCCCCCATCCTAATCGTTCCTTCACCCTCTCCGCAGCTGCCTTCATCTGCACCATCTCTACAACACCAATTGGATGCATCTCCTTTCATGGGCTCTTCTCCTAGTTCACTGCCATCATCCTCCCCTGCAACAACAGAGTCCAGTTTTGCGTCCCATTCCACATCCCAGGTACAATCGTCCTCCTCCTTGTCTCTTATTTCCTCAGAAACAGTCCCTAACCCAACACATCCACCTCATTCACTTTCTTCTCACCCAATGATCACTCGGTCTAAAAACAACATCAAGAAACCCACTCAAAAACTCACCCTGCACACAGTCAAATCTTCCAAATCCATCACCGAGCCATCCTCCTCCTCCCAAGCTCTAAAAGATCCCAATTGGCGAAAAGCTATGTCCGAAGAGTATGATGCTCTTGTTCACAATGGAACGTGGGAACTAGTTTCCCCTGATTGTGTTATTAACCTTGTTGGATGCAAGTGGGTCTATCGGATAAAAAGAAATTCTAATGGTTCAATAAATCGATTTAAGGAACGTCTTGTTGCTAAAGGATTTCACCAATGCCCTGGAATCGATTATCATGAGACATTTAGTCCAGTGATTAAGCCAACCACGATTCATCTGGTCCTAAGTCTTGCTGTCAGCCGAGATTGGTCTATCAAGCAACTGGACATCAATAATCCCTTCCTTCAAGGCTGCCTTACAGAATTTGAGTTCATGACACAACCACCTGGATTTATTGACAATGACAAACCCAACTTTGTCTACAAACTTCACAAAGCCATCTATGGGCTTAAGCAGGCACCCCGCGCTTGGTACAATGAATTGCATAATTTGCTGTTGGAATCTGGCTTTCGCAATTCACATGTTGATGCATCTTTGTTCGTATTTCACAGTGCCCATCACACAATATATCTCTTGGTTTATGTTGACGATATAACTGTAACTGGTAACAATGATGCTGCTATCTTACAATTTATGTCCAACCTTGCCAAACGATTCTAACTCAAAGACCTCAGAAATCTATCCTATTTTTTAGGAGTGGAAGTTCTCCCTCATAAACATGGTCTTCTTCTTTCTCAGCGCAGCTACATCAAAGATTTGCTCACTCGGGTAAACATGCAAGAGGCTAATCCAGTACTCACACCTCTTCCAACCTCTGCCTCTACAATATCCTTAAAATCTAGCTCACCCATCTCTGATCCTTCCATTTATCATGAAGTTGTGGGAAGTCTTCAGTATTTATCTCTTACATGACCAGATGTGTCCTTCGCAGTAAACAAATTGTCACAGTTCATGCATGGTCCAAGTGATACACATTGGGTTCTTGTCAAGCGTATTCTCCGCTATCTCCTTGGAACACTTGACAAAGGCCTTCTTCTATGTCGTGACTCTCCCAGTTCTCTTCATGCCTATGCTGATAATCTCCATGCATTTTTGGATGCTGATTGGGCTGGCAACAAGGATGATTATTCCTCCACTAGTGCCTACCTCATCTACCTTGGAAGCAATCTCATTTCCTGGAGTTCAAAGAAGTAAAGGACCATTGCAAGATCTTCGATAGAAGCTGAGTACCTCTCAGTTGCAGCCACTGCCACTGAATTAAGCTGGGTCTCTTCACTGCTACAAGAGCTTGGTATGTATTTCTCTTCCCTCTTTTCCTGTCATCTACTGCGACAATGTAGGTGCCACTCAGTTAAGTGTCAACCCAATCTTTCATTCACGTATGAAACATGTTGTTGTGGATTATCATTTCATTCGGGATCAAGTTCAAAATGGCAAACTACGGGTGGCTCACATCTCCTCCGGAGACGAGCTAGTAAACCTTCTAACCAAGCCATTATCCACCTCTCAGTTTCAATTCTTATGTGACAAGATAGGGCTCTCTGATCGTGGCCCATCTTGAGGGGACATGATAGATATAAAATCAAGAAGTCATGTATAGGACTCTTAAACTGTGTAATTCCTATCTGATTTGAACTCCATCTTTTTATGAGCTGATAAGCTCCAGTTGATCAAATCCCTTAAGGATAAGCTATCCTTGTAACGATATATATATACCCCTGTGATCAATGAGAAAGATATCATCTCCTTCTCTCTTCAATCTTACTTCTGTTAATAAATAGGTTCTAGTGGGGATGTGCAGGAAGTGAATGAGCTCAGGGAATATCTAGTTACAAGAGGGGAATGTCAAGTTGACAGAGGAGCAGTCCAGACATGGACTACTTATGGAAGGCGTCCTGCACCAATCAAACAATTTAGCATCCAGTTATGAAGTTCTAGCCCAAATCACAACAAAGCTCAATACAGGAGAAGGGACATCTATGAATACAAGGGGAAACATTAACCATTTATGTGAAGTTAATGGGGAAATTCAAGCAAGATCTCTTTGGTTAGATTTTCCTTGATTTGAGGGTGGAGATCCTAGTAAATGGATCTTGAAGGCACAACAGTTCTTCTCTTATTTTAGCACACCAGAAATTCAGAAGATAGAGTTGGCTTGCTTCCACATGGATACGAAGGCCTTGACATTGTACTATTGGTTCAAGGATTCTAGCCTGGTGCCTAGCTGGGAACAATTCTTGGAGGCGATTCGCGTTAGAGTTCGTCCAACAACATTTGAGGACCCAATAGAGGCTTTTACCAAATTGAAACAAATAGGGAGTGTAGAAGGATATCAAACCACCTTTGAAATTTTGTCCAACAAAGTATATGGGGTAAGTGAGGATTTTCGTGTAAGTACCTTTTTGAGTGGTCTGAAGGATGAATTAAACATTATTATCACCATGTTCAAACTAAACACCCTTCCTGCTGCCTTAGGATTAGCACGCCTACAAGAAGTTAACAAAAAAATATAATTCCTACATAATGAGTTCAACACATAACCATTGCTACACAACTAACCTGAGAATTTCACCCAAAACACATACCATAAACCCCATGACCAAATTTCTAGCAACAAATCCAATCCTCATATTACCAGCCCCTCAACCTACACGAAACAACTTGACCTTCCTGTCGTAACCTCATTTTTGGTTTACTCCCCGAAACAAAATAAAATAAAAGGGTTGGCGTCAGTAAAAATTTTGAATATTTGCGGAGCCGAATCATATCTATTTTGTGCCCAAAAATGAGAGGAAATACGAATCAAGGTACATATTGTATCAAAAATCAAAATTACATTTTAAATAAGCCAAATTGAAATAATCATGGCCTAATTTAAAGTATTGTTATGTTTTAATTTAGGGTTCAATTGGAGAATTTAATTAAGTGCAAGGACTTAATTATGCTTTAAATTGGCCAAATTAATTTTATCACGGACTTAATTGATGAAAAATTGAATTCTCAAGTTTAGTTCAGGCCCAATTGAGAAAATCAGAATTTTTGGAGATCAAATTGAATTTTTTTCAAGCTAATTGGACAAATTAGGGGCCAAATTGGAAACAATTGAAAACTTAATGGTCAATCGAGGGTCAAAATACAAAAATCAAAAGATAAGGACCAAAATAAAAAAGGCGCGCAAAAGTTAAGGTTAAATGGAAATTTGGTCAAGGATACAATTGCACAAAATTGAAATTTAAGACCAATTCAGGATGCAATTAAAACAATCATAAATCAAAGGACCAAATTGCACTTTCATCTTACCCCAAAAACTACATCGACCGCTGCATTTTGCACCTCCCCCCGATAGCCACCTGAGCGCCCACCGACAGCCCAACGTCGACAACCACCATTGTCGGCACGCCAACCACCACGCCACCGATGGCCAGCTACCATTGGCAAGCCAAATCGACCTATAAAAGTAGAGAAATCGATAGAGAGAAAAACAAAAAAAGAAACAAAAAGAAACAGAGAACAAAGAAAAGAAGCAGAAGAGAAAAACGGAAAAAAAAACAATAGGAGGAGGGAAAAATTCACGCTAAAAACTCAGTAATCTTCTTCAACATCAGTCTTTTATTTTTCTTCCTTTTTTTTGGTTTAGTCAACTTTTCTCTCTCTAGAACTAGAGGACTCGACGTCCCTCTTTCTCCTCTAATAACCATCATTCAGCCACCGGTTTCCACCCTCATTTCCACCAGGAGCTTCTCCTTCACTCCACCTGCCCACTTGTCCTCTCCAACGAAGGAACTGAGACAGTCTCGACGACAACAACGTCAGCCCATCACTTCAGAGGGTTTTTCCGGCCACAACAGGCCACCATTGCTGACACCATCACGACCAGAAGGATCATCTCAACGCCCTCTACACAGCGGTATAAACAGGTAAGTCATTCATCAAACTCCAAAGTCCATTGATTTACTGTTCATCTTCTTTGTGGGAGTGAATTAATTCACTACCGCTGGGTCGGGTCGGGTTTGGTGCCCGACCTGACAATAAAAGGGGTGGGCTTCCAATCCTAACCTGACCCGACAATAAAAGGGGCGAGCTTCCAGCCCGAACTTTGGTGGCTTCTAGCCCGTGAGGACTGGAAACCCAGCCCCAACCTTGGTGGGCTTCCAGCCCCGAGAGATGGGTTGTCGGTCCTATGGACCGATGGCCTAGCCCAAAATCAAGTGGGCTTCCCGCCCATCCAGGCTGAAAGCCCAGTCTCCTTAAGCTGGGTTGTCAACCCATTGTGGCATCTTCCAGCCCAAAATAATACGATGCATCTTTCTCATATTTTAAAAAAAGCAAAAAATGGGTATCGTAACCGGTTTATGATTATCCTTTGAATTTTTGGCCAAAATATAAAAAGTAATTTGAAATATTTTTGTTTTATTTATTAGGATGTAAATTTACATTGTAAACTACATCTATGAATAAAAAAAGAGGGTTTTATCTACGGTGTAAATTTACATTGTAAAGTGCACCCGTAGATAATAAAGATTTTTTTTATTGTGATGTAAATTTACATTGTAAAGTATATCAGTATATAATAAAATATTCTTTTGAAATGTAATGCAAATTTTTAACTTAGAAAAACAATCAAACAACAATGCAGTTTACCTTAGGTAAGGTGCAATGGGGCTGATGCGTCTTCCCCTTGCACAACAAGTCTCCTTCTGCTAGACTTTTGCATACCAATAGGTTCCTGGTAACCTTAATACTTGGTGGCGACTCCTTATAATTATAGTCGTAAATTTTATGGCTATAAAACAAACCCTTTATTTTCATCGCGAGTTATTATCTCCCCAAAATCCGAGAGATGGCGGGGTGTGAAGCGCGTAAACATTCGTCATCGCGATAGATGGCGACTCCACTAGGGACTAAAGGACTGGGCATTGTTTGTTTGTTTGTTTGTTAATTATTTATTTTCTCTTACCCATATTTTTACTGTTTTAGCATACACTTTAATTTCAGTAATATCTGCATCACATAATGTCATCATGCATTTCTAATTTTATAAATAAACCCTATTTCTTAGGATAGGGGGAGTAGTGGTCTGTCCCATGACTTTCAGTCGAGGTTCAGATTCGAAACATCCAACTATGAATTGGTTATTTACTCGGTAATGACGGTCATACTATGCCCCAACCATTTCTTGTAAACCCTCATACCACCTTCAAGTAAGGCGGTCACTAAGCAGTTCATAGACCTTTTGAGACCAATTAGAAAGCCTACCCTTCATGCGATAGCTTAGAGCCTAAGATACAAACTCTCCAATCATTTATGTCATTTTAACTTTTTTCATATAAATTATCAAACTAAGACCATGACTTGACCTTTTTGGAATACGGAGAAAGATCTGAGATGATGCAGTTAACTGAGGGAGATTGCCTGAGGGGTAAGGTCGATGAATTGCCACACATGATGAAAATTCACTACTCTATAGAGAATATGAAGAGGCTTATGCCCCTCCTAGGGTATGTAGATGAGGCATTGTTTGAAGTCAGATGTGGAAGAATCGTTCATCTGTTGAAAATCCCGATTCAGATATCGGTCGTCAAAGCTCTTATGCATTTTTAGGATCCTAAGTACCGGTGCTTTACTTTTGGGAGTATTGACATGACTCCTACCATAGAAGAGTATGCTCAAATCTTGAGTTTCCCTCACAACCCTCACAAAGTTTACTTCAAGCAGAAGATCGAGAATGTAGTCCAAGAGTTCACTAAGCTTCTATGCCTGGATCAAGTAGGCCAGTATATGACTTCTTATGAAGATTTCAAGTGGAAAGCAATTGAGAACAAACTGAAAGCAAATAAAGATAAAGGGAGGCTTGGAGAAGAGGGATACTAGTTGGTAGCCTTTGCTATTTTCGGTTTGGTTTCATTTCCTTCAGACGTCGTTGGGATAATTAGCATGGAAGCGGCCAACGCTTTTGTTGAATATGAAGGGAAGAATAACCCAGCTTCAGCTATACTTGCCGATATTTTCCTATCCTTGAACCACTGTAGGTTGCATGGGAAAGGAGCAATGTGGTGTTGTATCTCTTTGTTGTTCATGTGGATTGTCAGTCATCTAGAAACCTCGAAAGAAATTTTCAATAATTTTTGGTGGTTCAACATGAGGCCTCTTGGTTTGGTTCTGAATGAAAAATGGAAATACCTAGATGAAAAAGCCTAGGTGGATAAATACCGAACACTTCCCGAAAGAAAATTCAGATGGAAAGCCCCTTGGGTAGGAAAGTTTACTTATCTGATGAGTTGTGGTGATAAAGCTGGGTCCCGTTAATTGGCTTAACTAGTTATGAGAGCTATTGTCCTTCCCTAGTAACTAGGCAGTTTGGAGAAATGCAATATGTGCCAAGAACCAAAGGAGTGGCTAAATGCACAGGAACCTTCAGAGAAGTCAACTCATTGGTTGAGCTCGAAATAATTAAAAAGGACTCGGGGCACCCCATTTTAGTTAACATAGATCCCCACCCACAAAAGCCTTCTGTTAGCACTAGTTACCTGACTTGGAGGAGCTATGAGGCGCCTTAGAATGTCTTAAGACAAAGCCTGGTGCAAGATAAGGAATCCATCCTTGTTGGAACTAAAAGAAAGAAGATTGACAAAGGAGACCTGCAAGAAGATTTGGATAAGCTAAGGATTGAGCTTAGTAATAGCAAGAGCAATAAGAAATTCCTCAAGAAGCAACTATTAGAAGAAGAACAAATGAGGCTCTTTTTGGATCCTCAATTGCAAGAAAAAGAAGAGTAGATTAGTCGGTTGATCCAAGAAAAAAATCAGCTAGAGGAATTAGGTTTTCAACATAATGACCAGATAAATAAAAATGAAATGATGGAAAAAGAATTGGTCACTTTGAAGCGGGCATTTGAGAATAGAGAGTGTGCAGACCAAGAATTGTTAGTCTCGATTGTAAAAGAAAGAGATCATGAAGTGGGAAACTGAGAAGTAGGTTTTCAACATAATGACCAGATAAATAAAAATGAAATGATGGAAAACGAATTGGTCACTTTGAAGCGGGCATTTGAGAATAGAGAGCGTGTAGACCAAGAATTGTCAGTCTCGATTGTAAAAGAAAGAGATCATTACAAAGGGGATTGCAAGAAGGAGAAAAAAGGGTGGCTAGTATTATCCTTGAAGATGAAAAAGAGTCGAAAGCCAGTACAAGGTTCAGGCGGAAAATGAGTTGGAAGCAAGAAGGGTAGTAGAATCTGACATGAAAAGATACTTGACCCTAGCCAATGGCTTAAGAGACCGTATTTCTATCCTGCAAGCTGAACTAGAAACCCGAGAAGAAAAATTAAGGGTAGTACAAGGGCAACGCAGTGAATGGAAAGAACACATCACCGAAATTGAAGCACTCGTAGTTGAACTCTGAGACAACAAGGTTTGACATAGGGCTACAAAAGGCTAAGGAGCAGGCCCGACGGCTTAAGAAAATGATTTTGATATTAGAAAGAAATAATGACTCGTTGACTCCCTGTTATGAAACATTACGTCAAGACAATATGGTATTCCGTCATAAAATATAGCAAACATGTAAGCTAATCAACATGGCAGCTAGAAACGCCAATGAGCTACGTGTAAAGGTTACTAGAATTGGCGGAAGCACTCGTAGGTTTGAACCATACTTGGATGAACTCTTATGTTTTGTTGGGTTTGTAGCTAATAGGAGGGTAGCATTTGAATAAATGCTTTTCTATGACCCTATTTGAATGAATGAAATGGACAAGATCCACCTTTTTCTTTTGTCAAGTGTGTGTGACTCAATTGATTTGAACAAAACTCTCCTTAGTCATCAGACAACGGATCTTACCAGGTAAGGAAGTCATGGATTGGTCTTTCAAAATTAAAATAATATAAAACAATCATGTACACATACATTTTTCATAAATAACATGCATAGCATCAACAGGTCAATTATAGGTCTCCGAAGATTCTTGCCTCCTAGAATTTACAATATTCGGCTCCGGCAAAGAAACATGGAGAATGAGAGCGTGCACACTAAGACGCCCATTTCCAAGGAGAGCTAAATGCTTTGAAAGAAAGCGTAGCCCGTCTTACTAGTCTACCCGAACAAGCATTGAGAAATGCTTCAGGAGAAGGTCCCTTGAATAGGCCTTTACAAACCGCTTGACCGCTATTTATAATCGGCTTGTTTTAACTCACAAGTGCATGAGTGTGCGATGTAGCAATTAACTCGGTAAGATCGAGGTCATATCCACAGAGAGCTAGATTTATAAACTAAGCTAGGTAACGACAAAATTTTTTTAGGGGAATAATGAATGAATTTGTTTTCTAAGATAAAAGAGAGTAAATAGATGTTAAATGACAAGAAAAGATAAGTCTTGGTTCCAAATCAATTTTGATGGTGATGTATTGGTGAATCCTTCAACATATATAAGATAACTCAATCTAATATCAACGATGGTGATATTAGATCGGAAGATATTACAATGAAGATCTAAAACATGAAGATGATTATTGCTTAAGAATAAACGAGTGTTTTCATATTAAGTAAGACATTGAATCAAGCAATCTCTATACCAAAACTAAGTTTTGTTCATAAAAATTCAAGATTATAACATTACTTAGATGATTTCTAAAATTTCTTTGCAATAACAAAACATTCATGAAGAAAATGTGAAGATAAACATTAGGATTCATTCATATCTTAAAGAACTCACCTCAATCACCATCATCCTTGATTTGGATCCAAGAAAGAGATTAGCCAACCATAATTATATATAATAACACTTTAATAAACATGAAATAACTTGAATCAAACTGAAATAATAAGTTTTACAACTAAAATAAACTGAAATCTAAAACAAGAAGAACACAACACATTCTCGGAAAATATTGCAAGACAGATCTGAAGCTAACTTAGACTGCAATTTAACCCTATTTCTGAGCGTTTTTTGGAGAAGGCTATTAGACACATTTATAGTCCTTTCTGTTATCTTTCCAGAACATTAAAAAATATAAAATTTGGATCTCTGAGTCAAAAGATATGATCGACACGCCGAAAGGTGTTCTGGAAAACTTATTATGTTGGCAACTTGGAGCATATTCTTGTGCCTGATTTGATGTCAACTTTGTACTGCACTTTACCCCACTTTAGAATCGTTTTCTAGAGACATCTATTAGACACATAGTTGTAGGCCTTTCTGTTAGCTTTCCAGAACATCAAAAACCATACAATGTGGATCTCTGAGTCAAAAGTTATGACTGAAGCTCCGAAAGGTGTTCGAAAAACTTATTATTTCGACAACTTGTAGAAGATTTTTGTGTCCGATTTTCTTCCTCATTTTTAGCTGAATCTTTCTTCTTTTGACCCAAGATAAAGTAACAATCTTCCCTCCAGCTTTCCATAGATTTCTCCTCCAATTCTTTCTTCCAAATTTCGACATTTAAATTTCTGAAATAATTCATTTAAGCTCAAAACTTGTCGAAACATTAAAAGAAATTAATTACTAAAAGCACATCAATTATTATAAAATCCCAAATAAAAATAATAAATACATATGTAAAATAAGAGATTTAACAATACTTTTGATGCACAATCACACTCCAACTTAGATTTTGCTAGTCCTCAAGCAAAACAAAACATAAAACCTTTGAAATAAAAATAATAATAACCATAATTAGATTCGACTCATTACATTTAAAGGACCTATCATGCAAACATTGGTATCTTCAACTTGGTGTGTACACAATAGCTGAATAAAGAAAAATAAACATACTCACATTCTCTAAATCAAATATCAATACAAAATGCCAAATTCAATCGTATTTATCATGCAACCAACATAATTAATTCATGCGAAAACTCGACTTGTAATATTCCCTTCTTTCCACTACAAACAAGTTAGCAAACTAGAGAAATAACTATCTATATATATTTTTTTCTTTTTTTTATTTTGTGTGAACTTTATTTGTTCTTTTTCTTTAAGTGGTCACTTCCCTTTGACGCTGAATACAAACATTTGTGATGAATGCACCGGTTACTCACAAAGTCACAAACTTAAAGTGCTTTGCATACTCATATTTCAAGTCGCCGCTTGACGTAAAGATAAACATTTGTGATGAATACCCCCAGTTATTGAGCAACTCAAAACATTGGAGTAGGTTGAACTTTGCACACATCTATTTATTTAATTATTACTCTATTTACTTAAACCTTGTTTAGGACTAGATTAAAAGGGATGATCACAAGTAAAGCATCACACTCATCTTTTATGCATGATCACACAACTCGCACAATTTTTTAAGGAAAGATGTACTTCAATAATCTTAAAGAAAAACAAAATATGTTATATCTTGCTTTATAAGATATTATCTATCCCAAATTAAAGCATGCAATGTTCAACACAATAATGAATCCAAAAATGTAATGTTGATCCTAATTAAGTCTCACTCACATACAAATGCATTTTTTTTTCTTTCAAACAAGCATGGCCATCTCAAACATTCAACACAATCAAATATCCAAAATTAAGTTTTACATTATCCTTAATTAAAAAAAATAAGAATAAAGATTAGAAAACTGTTACTCCCTTTTTTTTTTCAAGGATGAATGTCTGATTGAATTGGACATGAGCTGACTTCTTGCTTGAGCTTTTTTTTTTCTTCTTTTTTTTTAACCTGCATATCACAACTAAAAGAGAATATCAAACCTTTTTTTTTTTGAAAATAAACAAAACCTCATACCCCCCAACTTAAAATAATGCATTGTCCCTAATGCATGAACAAGTAAATAAGAGTTGGAAGAATAAGAGAGAGATAAAAAAAAATAAAAAAAAATAAAAACACATTAATTCTGATACTGCAATGGCATTGGATCTTCAAGATCCAATGTCTCAACTTCAGCCACAAAGTTTTCAAGATAAGGTTTCAATCGATGACCATTTACTGTGAAAACATTTCCATTCTTATGATTTTCTACCTCAACAGCACCATGCTCAGAGATGGATTTAATCACAAATGGACCAATCCATTTTGTTCTCAACTTCCCAGGAAAAAGATGTAATCGTGAATTATACAAGAGAACCTTTTGACCAACATGAAAGGATTTTCTAAGAATATGTTTATCATGCAAAGTTTTCATCTTATGTTTTGAAATTTTTGCATTTTCGAATGCATCATTTCTCAACTCCTCTAATTCATCCAATTGAAGTTTTCTATTTTTTCCAATCTCATTTTCATTGTCATTGAATTGCCGAATGGCCCAATATGCACGGTGCTCACTCTCAACAGGGAGATGACAAGGCTGTCCATAAACTAGCCTATAAGGAGACAGTCCTAAAGAGGTCTTGTAAGCAGTGCGATATGCCCACAAAGCATCGACTAGTCGTAAGGACCAATCTTTTCGGTTTGGGTTGATCTGTTTTCTCTAAAATGTCTTGATTTCCCTATTTGCCAACTCAGCTTGTCCATTAGTCTGTGGGTGATAAGGGGTACTGACCTTGTGAATCACACCATATTTTCTCATCAAAATCCCAACGGGCTTGTTACAAAAATGTTTTCCCCCATCACTAATCATAGCCCTGGGCATGCCAAAACGAGAGAAAATATGTTCTTTCAAGAATTTGACCACAACTCGATGGTCATTGGTTCGAGATGCAATGGCCTCCACCCATTTAGACACATAATCAACAGCCACCAGGATGAATTGGTAACCAAATGAACTTGGAAAAGGTCCCATGAAATCAATCCCCCAACAATCAAATATTTCCAAAACAAGAATGGGGTTAAGGGGCATCATGTTACGCCGAGTGAGGTTACCTAGGCGTTGACATCGGTCACATGCAACACAGAAAGCATGGACATCTTTAAACATGGTGGGCGAGATCTTGGCAGTGGTTTTCTTGGAAGAGAAATGCCACCACAGGCTAATGCATGACAAAATTTAATGACACTTGGAATTTCATGATTAGGGATGCACCACCTAACAATTTGGTCGAGGCGATATTTAAATAGGTAGGGGTCATCCCAAAAAGGTACATACGTTACGCAAGAATTTATGTTTGTCAAGTTTAGACCAAAGAGAATGAATCTGACTTGTGGCTAGGTAATTTGCTATGTCAGCATACCATGGAGAGTCAATGTAGGCGACATTACCTGCAAAAAATAAATTTTCATCAACAAAGAGTTCATTTATTGGAGATTCATCTACTATGTTCTCATAGCTTGAAAGACGGGATAAATGATCAGCCACTACATTCTCTACTCCCTTTTTATCTCGAATTTCAAGGTTAAACTCTTGGAGTAGGAGGATCCATCGCATCAAACGTGGCTTGGAATCTTGTTTTGTGAGCAAGTATTTCAATGTTGCATGATCAGTGAAAACAATAACAAGAGATCCAACCAAATAAGACCAAAACTTGTCTAAAGCAAATACCACAGCTAAGAGTTCTTTTTCAGTTGTAGTGTAATTCAATTGAGCATCATTCAAAGTCTTGCTAGCATAATAAATTACATGAGGTTTCTTATCTTTTCTTTGCTCTAAAACAGCACCTATTGCAAAATCACTAGCATCACACATCAATTCAAATGGTAAAGACCAATCATGAGCTTGCATGATTGGTGTAGTGGTCAACAACCCTTTAAGCTTTTCAAAAGCTTTTTGACATTTTGATGTCCAATCAAATTAGGCATCTTGTGACAATAAGTTACACAATGGTTTGGCAATGGTACTGAATGAATGAATCTTCGGTAAAAACCAAGCATGTCCTAAAAAGGATCTCACATCTTTCACAATTCCGGGGTAGGTAATTTTGAATGACTTCAACTTTTGACTTATCTAACTCTATCCCTTTTGAAGAGACAATGTGACCTAAGACAATGCCATGTGTCACCATAAAATGACATTTCTCCCAATTAAGTACAAGATTGCTCTCCTCACACCTTTCAAGAACTTTTTCTAAATGCATTAGACACAACTCATAAAAATCCCCATAAACTGAAAAATCATCCATGAAAACTTCCAAAAAATTTCCACCATGTCACTAAAGATACTCATCATACACCTTTGAAAAGTGGTCGGTGCATTACACAAGCCAAAGGGCATTCTTCTATAAGCATAGGTACCAAAAGGACAAGTGAACGTGGTTTTTTCTTGGTCTTCTAATGAAATCTCAATTTGATTGTAACCTGAGTATCCATCAAGAAAACAATAGAAAGCTCTTCCTGCTACTCTTTCAAGCACTTGGTCTAAAAATGGAAGAGGAAAATGGTCCTTCCTAGTCACCATGTTCAACTTACGGTAATCAATGCACATACGCCATCCAGTTTGGATTCTAGTTGGCACTAGCTCATTATTTGCATTCTTCACTACCGTGACTCCAGATTTCTTAGGGACAACTTGGGTTGGACTAACCCATTTTGAGTTTGCAATGGGATAAATGATACCTGCATCAAGTAACTTAAGAACTTCTCCTCTCACTACTTCCTTCATGGTTGGGTTCAATCGTCTTTGCATTTGCCTCACAGATTTAGCCTATTTTTCAAGATAGATTCTATGTGTACATAAAAGAGGGCTAATTCCTTTCAAGTCAGTAATTGTCCACCCAATTGCTTTCTTGTGTTTTCTCACCACTTTCAAAAGCTTTTGTTCCTGCTCTATGCTAAGTTTTGATGAAATCACAATAGGATATGATTCATCTTCCCTAGAAATGCATACTTAAGATCACTCGGTAAAGGCTTCCTTTACGGCTTATAAGGTTGAACAAGAGATGTCTCAACTTTCACTTGGGCTGAAATCAAAGGCTCAAACAATGGAGTCCATTGACATGTTGACATAATAGGCATTGGATCTAGATATATCTAGAGTTCTATTTCGTCCTCATCAACACATTCCAAAGAACAAAATCTTTCATCATGAATTAAAGTTCTCTCTAATGGATCCTTTATCCCTTCTCTCTCAAAGTGTTCTTGACAAACAGTTTGAATCAAATCCACCTCTCTAATGTCCTCATGTTCACCAATTTGTTTGTAAATATTGAAAATATTCATCTCCAATGTCATATTCCCAAAGACAATTTCATCACCCCATTCCTACGAGTTAATTAAAGCATTGGATGTAGCTAGGAAAGGTCTACCTAAGATGACTGGGATGGGAGCATTAGAACCTTGAACAGGTGAGGTGTCTAACACTACAAAATCAACAGGAAAGTAGAATTTATCTACTTGGATCAATACATCCTCAACAACACCCCTAGGAATCTTGATTGACCTATCAGCTAATTGAAGGGTGATTCGAGTAGGCTTGATTTCCCTAGACCTAATTGTTTGTAAACAGTGTAGGGTATTAAATTCACACTTGCTCCTAAATCCAACAAAGCTTGGTCTATCTTATGACTTCCAATAATGCATGAAATGGTGGGACAACCAGGATCTTTGTATTTGGGAGGGGTCTTAAACTGGATGATGGCACTGGCATGTTCAGTTAAAAAGGCTCTTTCTTTCACATTCAATCTCCTTTTGACTGTGCATAAGTCCTTAAGGAACTTTGCATAAGATGGGACTTGTTTAATTGCATCAAGGAGTGGAATGTTTACCTTTACTTGTTTGAACAATTCATAGATTTCCAAGTTCATAAGATCATGTTTAGATTTTCCTAACCTTTGTGGAAATGGTGGTCTAGGAACAAATTCTAAATCACTCACTTTGCCTCCATTTTTTGTTGAATCATCTCCTTTCTCACTCTTTTCTCTCACCTTCTTTCTCACTCAAGCTCTCATTTGTCACTTGTGTTTTGATTCCTTCTTCACTTTCCCTAGATTTCTCCTCCACAATTCCTTTAGGAATCCCAAAACCTATAGCTTTGTCAATAATCTTTCCACTTCTGAGGGTGGTGATGGCTTGGATTTGTTCATGGTTTGAGGATTCACCGGGTGAGGATTCACTTATATGCATCTGACCTCTAGGATTTGGCATTGGTTGAGCTGGGATTTTTCCCTTCTCTTGAATGCTTAGTGATTGAGTCAACTTGGTTAGTTGACTTCGAATGTCATCTAAGGTCCTATTGGTTTGATCTTGAAATTTGTTAACTTGGTTGTTGATTCCTCCTTGTGTTTGCATGAACTGTTGAAGAGTATCCTCTAGGGATCTCTTATGAGGGGGTTGGTATGTGTTATGTGTGGGAGCATGAAATGGTTGGGGTGGAGGTTGAAATGTTTGAGGTACTCGAAGAGCCCTCATTTCTCCATCCAAATTTTGGGTGGTTCCTCCATCCAGGATTATAAGTATCGAGTAGGGATTGCTCGCTTGGTTTGAAAATGGCTTTCTAACATTACTTGAATCGAAGTTTGGCCATATAACACCTCCTTGAAAGCTGGAATAGTAGGGCACTCATTTGTCCTATGCCCTTTACCCTCACAAACAATACAACTTTCCTCTTGTTGTTCACTTATGACATGCACTTTTTAATCTCAAGAGACTCTACTTTTCTAGCCAATGAGTCTAATCTAGCATTAAGGTCATTAGTCTCTTTCAATTGGAACCTCCCACTTGAATGACAAACGGTGTTTCTAGATTTAACTTGAAGTGGGAGAGAAGTTTCCCATTGCTTTGTGTTTTGAGCCAGTTGATCAAAAAAATCAAAGGTTTCACTTGGTTCTTTGTCATAAAACTCACCATTACACATGGTTGACACTAGCTTTTTAAAATCTGTGGTAAGAGAGTCATAGAAGAAACTCACTAACCTCCATATCTCAAAACCATGGTGGGGACAAGCATTTAACAAGTCTTTAAATTTTTCCCAAGCTTGGTGAAATGACTTATTTGGACTACAAGAAAAATTCATCATTTGACGTTGTAAGGTTGTTGTCCTATGAGTGGGGAAGTATTTTTTCAAAAATTCAGCTTGCATTTCCCTCCATGTACCTATAGACCTAGGACGCAGGGAGTTTAGCCAAAGCTTGGCTTTATCCTTTAGAGAGAATGGGAATAATTTAAGCCGAATGGTTTCCTCTGTGCATGTTCTATCAATAAAGGTATTGCATACCTCTTCAAACTCCTTAATGTGTACGTATGGATTTTCAGAATCCATACCATGAAATGTGGGAAGAAGTTGAATCAAGCCCGGTTTCAAATTGAAAGCTTGTTGGTTAAGAGGCAATATAATACACGAAGGTGTACTTTGTCTAGCCAGGTGAAGATACTCTCGAAGGGTTCGGAAATTAGGTTGATCATTGAATTGTAAAGGTCCATTACCTTGAACACTCCATTCACCCTCTATATCTTCAACATTAGCCATGATGGAATATAATATAACAGTTATATGAATATGAAAGGAAAGGAGAAAGAAAAACAAGATTGCAAATAAAAGTAAATGAAACGTAAAAGATAAAGTAATAGCTGAAAAAAATACAATAAATTAGGAATTACACACTCTAACTAATAAGCAATATTAACAACAATAAACATTAAAAGATAATTGTAAAAGCATGAATAAAAAGGCGGTAATACCGCCAAGAACTTAAAACAATAAATATTAGATAAAAAAACATAACAAAATAAAATAAAATAAACAAGAGGCGGTTGAACCAACCATAATCCAACAATTAGTAGTCCAATCCACAGTCCAATATCCGTCCATAGTACAATATCCAAAAAGTCGAGGTCAATTATTATTTTTTTTTACTTTTTTTAGGCGGTAAGACCAGCCATTTGGTTTTTTTCAGTATATTTGTTTTTCAATAATCAAAACTAAATTTGTTACCTTTGCTTGCTAGCTCTCGACAACTGGCGCCAAAATTGCTTGACCGCTATTTATGATCGGCTTGTTTTAACTCACAAGTGCATGAGTGTGCGATGTAGCAATTAACTCGGTAAGATCGAGGTCATATCCACAAAGAGCTAGATTTATAAACTAAGCTAGGTAACGACAAAAATATTTTAGGAGAATAATGAATGAATTTGTTTTCTAAGATAAAGGAGAGTAAATAGATGTTAAATGACAAGAAAAGATAAGTCTTGGTTCCAAATCAATTTTGATGGTGATGTATTGGTGAATCCTTCAACATATATAAGATAACTCAACCTAATATCAACGATGGTGATATTAGATCGGAAGATATTACAATGAAGATCTAAAACATGAAGATGATTATTGCTTAAGAATAAACGAGTGTTTTCATATTAAGTAAGACATTGAATCAAGCAATCTCTATACCAAAACTAAGTTTTGTTCATAAAAATTCAAGATTATAACATTACTTAGATGATTTCTAAAATTTCTTTGCAATAACAAAACATTCATGAAGAAAATGTGAAGATAAACATTAGGATTCATTCATATCTTAAAGAACTCACCTCAATCACCATCATCCTTGATTTGGATCCAAGAAAGAGATTAGCCAACCATAATTATATATAATAACACTTTAATAAACATGAAATAACTTGAATCAAACTGAAATAATAAGTTTTACAACTAAAATAAAACTGAAATCTAAAACAAGAAGAACACAACACAATCTCGGAAAATATTGCAAGACAGATCTGAAGCTAACTTGGACTGCAATTTAACCCTATTTCTGAGCGTTGTTTGGAGAAGGCTATTAGACACATATTTATAGCCCTTTCTGTTATCTTTCCAGAACATTAAAAACCATATAATGTGGATCTCTTAGTCAAAAGATATGACCGACACGCCGAAAGGTGTTCTGGAAAACTTATTATGTTGGCAACTTGAAGCATATTCTTGTGCCTGATTTGATGCCAACTTTGTACTGCACTTTACCCCACTTTAAAAGCGTTTTCTGGAGACAGATATTAGACACATAGTTGTAGGCCTTTCTGTTAGCTTTCCAGAACATCAAAAACCATACAATTTGGATCTCTGAGTCAAAAGTTATGACTGAAACTCCGAAAGGTGTTCTGAAAAACTTATTATTTCGGTAACTTGTAGAAGATTTTTGTGTCCGATTTTCTTCCTCATTTTTAGCTGAATCTTTCTTCTTCTTGACCCAAGATAAAGTAACAATCTTTCCTCCAGCTTTCCATAGATTTCTCCTCCAATTCTTTCTTCCAAATTTCGACATTTAAATTTCCTGAAATAATTCATTTAAGCTCAAAAACTTGTCGAAACATTAAAAGAAATTCATTACTAAAAAGCACATCAATTATTATACAATCCCAAATAAAAATAATAAATACATATGTAAAATAAGAGATTTAACAACACTTTTGATGCACTATCACAAACGACAAGCAACCCTAACGAAGTGACAAGAGAAAGAATTCAGGATCCTCCATAACCTCTAGCATTTATGCAATCAGCAGTCCTAGCAACTATTCTGGTACCACCAGTTGAAGCATTTGCAAACAAATCTCATAAGAAACAATTATATCTGATAATGCAGATCAAGACAAAATGGTGGTACTAAAGGCCAGGATCATAGCCATTGAAGGAGTAGATTTATATGACCAGTGAAAGTAGTGGAGGTGTTTAGTTCCAAATGTGGTGGTCCCAAATAAATTTCGTATTCCGGACTTCATTAAGTATACAGGAACACAATGTCCTGTCACTCATTTAAAGTCACACTGTAATAAAATGGCTGAAGTAGTGCAAGATGAAAAGCTAGTAATGCATTTTTTACTGGATAGTTTGAATAGCCCAGCTCTAAGTTGGTATATGAGGCTCAACAACATAAGGATTCATTGTTGGAAAGACTTAATGGATGCTTTTGTTAAACAATGCAAGTACAATATGGATATCGCCCCTAATAGGACTAGCTTGTCAAGCTTAGAAAAGGTTGAAAAGGAAAGCATAAGTGAATATGCCCAGAGGTGGAGAGACTTAGCCGCTCAAGTGCACCCAACTCTTTTAGATAGGGAAATGGTTACTCTATTTGCCAACACATTGAAAACACCCTTTTATGAACATGTGATAGGTAGTTCGGCTCAGCAATTCACTAACGTTGTAGCTGTGGAAGAGCGAATAGAGCAAGGGATTAAGAAAGGAAGAATCTCTGCGCTTATGGAGAAAAAGGGTTTTGTTGGGAAAAAGAGGGAGATATATCACATAAGACTGGTTATAGAAAGAAGGGATACCCAATTCCAAAAATATAGTTCTTCATTGTCTCAAATTGCCAACGTTAACTTCAAATCTCCATACCCTACCAAAAGGTCGGGAAGTCAAGTTGAGAATACCTTAAAAAACCAAACTGAAAGTTTTCCAAAAGGAAATCACCCCAGACTTCAAGAACAATTGCCCCCGCTACCTCTACCTTTGGATGAAATATATCAAAAGTTGTTAAGCATTGGGTTAGTAGCCCCTGTACCTCTGATACCTTACCCAAGTTGGTATAGGTCAGATCTTACATGTGAATATCACGCAGGAATCGCAGGACACGACATCCATACATGCAATGCATTCAAAATGAAGCTCCTGCAATTGTTAAAATCTGGATGGATGACATTTGAAGATTCCCCAAATGTAAGCACCAATCCGTTACCAAGTCATGCTTCTAGTGACGGATCACTGAATATGTTGCACAATGAATATCCAAAGAAACTAAAGGTGTCAATGGAAAGAATTTATCAAATGCTGACTAGAGTAGGGTATAGTGGCATAAAATGTTGCCAGGATTTTGACTAAAAGAGCCACTTTATTAGTCAGTGTCCGGGCTTCTATGAAAATGTAATGCAAATGATGAATGGAGGCTTGCTTCGGGTAGAGACAATAATGGAGGATAAAGTAGTTGTGTCAGAGATGTCAGATGGAGGAGTATGCAGGGTTCAGGTCACTCCGGGAGGGCCACCCAAATTGATTTTGACCAAGCCCCCATTACACCTAAAAAAGACTATAATGTCATCCCTTACAACTATGGGCATTTATCTCAAGGTGTAAGACAACCATTTGTTATTTTATCAGAGGTTGGAGGATTGACTCGAAGTGGTAGATGTTTTACTCCATAAGAATTGAGATTAAAGGAAAAGAGGTAATTGATGTGTCCGAAGAAACCAATAAACCCATGACAGAAGTAGGAAAGCAATGAATGCTTAAAGTTGATGAAGCATAGTGAGTATAATATTGTGGAACAACTCAAGAGAACTCCTGCTAAAATATCATTGCTTTCTCTAATTTTAAGTTCCGAATCTCATATGAAAACTTTGGAAAAAGTGTTGAATGAGGCCTATGTACCCCCAAGACATTAATCCAGATGCCATGGGACATAAAGTGGGGAGAATACATGCCTCAAATTATGTGTACTTCTCCGATGATGAAATAGACTCTGACGGCACAGGGCATAGTAAGCCATATACATCACGATACAGTGTAAGGATGTTTTGATCAGAAAAGTGTTAGTTGATAATGGTTCTGCTCTGAATGTGTTACCAAGGCATATGCTGAAAGAAATGCCCATCGATGAGTCACACATGAAGCCAAGCACCATAATGGCAAGAGCATATGACGGGTCACCAAGGCAGGTAGTAGGGACTATTGAGGTGGAGCTATATATAAGACCACAAATGTTTTTGGTAACGCTACAAGTGATGGATATCCATCCATCTTATAGCATGTTACTAGGAAGACCATGGATTCATGCAACAAGAGCAGTACTTTCTTCGTTACACCAATGTTTAAAATATATCGCAAATGGGATGTTGATTAGTGTAAAGGCTGAAGAAACCATATGAATGGTTAAAAATGTGGTCATACCGTTTATAGAAACAAAAGCTTGTGAAGATGGGAACATCCATGCGTTTGAAGTAGTAAATGCTGAGTGGATTCTTGAGGGTGCCACATTGAAAAAGCCAAGGATCCTAGAAGCTGCAAAGATGGATGTCAAATGTTTCTTGTGGAATAAAATCCCTTTTCAGCTTGACCCTATCAGAGGAATGCCGGAGTGAGTCAACATGATAAAACTAACAGGTGTTGATCAAAGATTCGGGCTCGGATATAAGCCGAAGAAGGAAGACTTCAAACGGGCTGCTTAGATTAGAAGGGAGGCCAGGATGGAAAAGATCAAAGGAAAAGAATCAAAAGATGAAGACCTTGTCATCCCACCACTTCAAGAATCCTTCTACAGCTTGACAAAGATAATCAGGGAAGGAATGAGAGACCTACATGTTGGCACTCTCGAGTACCAGGAGAAAGAAATAAATCACCTGCAACTCCATCCACAACATTGACGCCCCCTCCGCAAAAACCTTCATGCGAAAATTAGCTAACGGAGAAGTGTTTTAGAATTGGAAGATGTAGCACGTTCATATCATTTTCAAAAAGTAATTGCTTTTGTTTGGTCATCATGAAAATGTGTTTTATTTTAATCATAACGGTAATCTAGCCCATGATGCCGCGATATTTTGCCTTGTTAAATGAGCACATTTTCTTTATTGAGATCATGCATTTTATCCATGACATATCATTTGCAAATAAGCACTCTTCCACAAGCACACCTTACACTTTTAAGAGCTTTGAAACTTCTAATCGTTCACAAAACCACTACACTAAGAATAATTGGCCAAATTTCAATAACATCACTACGCTTGATGATGAGGAATGGGCAGGAAAAGATATAAAAGAATTTACTAAATTGATGGAAATTTCTAAAAAGGCTTAGAAACCTGTCAGTGAGGAGCTTGAGACCATTAATCTAGGAACCAAGTAGGGGGAAAGGAGTTTAATTTCGTTACTCTCATAACGGCTGAGGAAAGAGAAAAATTGATTTCTCTATTGCATGAATATACAGATGTTTTTGCCTGGACTTATGCAGAAATGCCCAGCTTAGATACCGATATAGTTGTGCATGAAATCCCTTTAATAGAAAGAAATATACCATTCAAACAAAAGACCAGAAGAATACGGCCAGATATACTTCTAAAAGTGAAAGTGGAGATACAAAAGCAATGAGATGCAGGGTTTCTAGATGTAATTCACTGTCATCAGTGGGTCGCCAATATGGTTGTAGTCCCAAAAAAGGACGGAAAAATCCGTGTGTGTGTGGACTATAAAGATTTGAACAAATCAAGCCCGAAAGATGATTTTCCACTACCTCACATAGATATCTCAGTGGATAAAACTGCTAAAAATGCCACATATTCATTTATGAATGAGTTTTCTGGTTACAACCAAATCAAGACGGCAAAATAGGATAGAGAAAAAACCACATTTGTAACACTTTGGGGAACTTTTTGTGATAAGGTAATGCCATTTGGTTTGAAAAATGTTGGGGCTACGTATCAGCGAGCGATGGTCGCTTTATTCCACGATATGATGCATCGAGAAGTTGAGGTCTACGTGGATGATATACTAGCTAAATACTAGTTAAA
Source organism: Salix exigua (assembly GCA_032356905.1). NCBI lineage: Eukaryota > Viridiplantae > Streptophyta > Magnoliopsida > Malpighiales > Salicaceae > Salix > Salix exigua. Next base: position 13,098,535 of record CM063601.1, read on the forward strand.
ATTGAATCCGGTCAAATGTTCATTTGGAGTAAAAATAGGGAAATTACTAGGCTTTCTTGTAAGCAGTCGAGGAATAGAAGTTGACCCAGACATAACCAAAGCTATACAAGAAATGCTTGCACCTAAGACTGAAAAGGAAGTGAGTAGTTTTCTCGGGCGCTTGAACTACATAGCCCTCTTTATATCTTAGCTAACAGTGACTTGTGAACCAATTTTTCGCTTACTCAAAAAGAAAAATTCTGGAATATGGGATGATGATTGTCAAGAAGCCTTCAATAAGATAAAGAGGTACTTACAAAATCTACCATTGTTAGTACCCCCAATACAAGGGAAACCATTGATCCTATACCTAATGGTCACAGAGATAGCCATGGGATGCGTGTTGGGAAAACATGACGAATCTAGAAGAAAGGAGCAAGCTATATACTACTTGAGTAAGAAGTTTAACAATTGCGAATCCAGATACACCATGATCAAAAAATTATGTTGTGCCTTGGTATGGAGTGGAAAAAGACTTAGACAGTACATGTTGTACTACACAACGTGGTTAATCTTCAAGCTAAGTTGTCAAAGGAAGTGTGATTGCTGACCATTTTGCAGATCATGCCATGGAGGGTTATGGGCCTTTAGATTTCGATCTTCCTGATAAAGATATCTTGGAAGTCAGGGATGACACCAAGGCAAGTGGTGGATACTTTATCTCAACGGAACAGTAAACGTATCAGGAAATGGGGTCGGAGTAGTCATAATTTCCTTAGATGGGAAGCAATATCCTTTTTTAGTAAGGTTACACTTCGAGTGCACTAATAATACGGCCAAACATGAAGCTTGTATCATTAGTTTAGAGGTTGCTTTAGAGCTTAAAGTTAAGAAGCTTGAAGTATTTGGTGATTCCATATTGATCATTTGCCATGTGAAAGGAGAATGGCAAACTAAAGATGAAAAGTTGAAGCTTTACCAAAACTACCTTGTAAAGTTAGACAGTGAGTTCGAGGAAGTGAAATCAGTTCGCTGATGCTTTGACAACTTTAGCCTCAATGGTACAAATTGTCGCCAAAGAAAAGATTCACCCGATCGACATCGAAGTTCGAAATCACCAAACTCATTGTTGCACACTCGAAGAAACACCAGATGGAAAACCTTGGTATAGTGATATAAGAAGTTCATACAATACCAAGAATATCCCCAAGAAGCTTCCAAGGCAGATAAAGAGATCTTAAGAAGGATGGCTGTGAATTTCTATTTAGATGGTGAAATCCTATACAAGAGATCATTTGATGGCACCTTACTCAATGATGCGACCATATTATTTGATAGTTTCATCCATATTTACGTAGTGTTTTGCATATATTTTGTGTATAAAATGCCTTGATATTCTTTGTTTTATATTTTGAAGGTATTTTTGGATGAAAGATGCAAAAAAGAGGTAATTAGAGGTGATTGACAAATTTGACCTTCAGTCGGTGTTTTGTGCAAAATGGAAGCTCTAGAGATCGAAATAAAGTGATTACAGTGACATTCAAAATCTAACATCCATATATGTTCTAGGAATTTCATTAATAGGTGATCTCATCTCTTAGCTGAACCAAAAATCAATAAATCATTTCGCATAGAAAAGCAAAACTTGTTGATCCCGAATGAATATTTTTGAAATGAGGAAAGGCCATCTTTGATATTCCTTCATAAGTCTCAAATATCCTTTGCAATCCCTGTTTGAGCCAAATAATTATTTCTTGATAATTGACCTTGAAAAGGAGTTCTAAGAATGAGCGTTAAGTGATCCATAGTCTAAAAACCCTCAAACACCTTTTGAACCTGTAAATATTCCTTCTTCATAGCCAACAACCCTAGCCTACATTACAAGCCTAACAAAGCCCTTTCTGATCAAATAAAAGCAATTTGGATCGGTAGACAATGTTTTCTATTCGAAACAATCCTTACAAATGCTTCACGCAATTTGATCGAAGCCTTCCTAACGTATAAAATTCGCAAATATCATTTCACATTCTTGTCAAAGTCAACATAGACCAAACAATGAAATCACTTGAATTCTTTCGAGAACAAGTTTGTTAAACGAACATCAAAAAAAAATTGTGCTTAGAACAACTTCGAAATTCTAAAAATCCCACATGAAAACAAAATCTTTGCAAATAACCACCCTTTTCCTAAAAACACTTAAAGCCTAAAATACTTGTGGGGCATGACCAAGCTAAGGGCAAATTTACAAATACAATTAAAGTTAGATTCATCATTCCTTTTCGAAAGAATGTTGATCAAAACCCGGGGGGGCATGTTGGTATGGAAGATCTGTCATCCTTAGTGGTCAAAATCACGAAGCTAACTTCATAATTCCTTTTCAAAGAATGTTCATTAAAACTTAGAAGACATGTTGATATGGAAAATCTATCATCTCCCATGGTCAAAATTACAAGTTGCGGCTTGAGTAAGTAGAAACGAGAAGCCGTCAAAGTTGGGGATCGAAACCTTGAAAAGAGAAGACCATGAAGGGGACCTATATCTCTTAGGTAAGTACACATGTTTTCAAGCTCTCACCGCTTCCATTCCTTTGAGCATTGCTTTTCAGCCTTATTATTTGCCGTATTTTTGATGTGTCATCATACATTACGTCTCCCTAGGGATCCAAAAAGTGTTTTGGAGGAATTGTAATTTACAAACCTCTACTCATCATTTTTATGTGCGCCTTCGATCCCTCACCACTTTTCCTTCTCTAAGAGCGCTTGTGAGCCTTTCATCATAACAGATAGAGATTGTTTTTCAACCATATCCTTTTCCTTGTTTAAGTGCGTTTTCTAGCCATCAATCAACTCAGATAGCATACTTTTCAACATTATCTCTTTGAGTGCGTTTTCCAACCCCAACCACCAATTTGGATAGTGCGCTTCTTAGCCATTCCTTTCCTCTCTTCTGAATGGGTTTTCTAACCCTCAACCATAGATCCAAGATAACGAGTTTCCTAACCTTATATTCCATCCCATGAAATCCTTATCATCACCTGGGCAGGTCGCCCGTCACAACAAGGACATCTCTGTATTTTTATTATCTTCACCATATCTCACTAGGTAGGTCGCCCATTACAACAAAATCATCCTTGAGTTTTTACCATTTCCGCTTGAGTTAGTCACTCCAAACAATGAGACCATTTTCCTGTGTCAATCACAAACATCATTTTTCATCCGTAGAATATCCTACTTAAACATAATTTCTTAGGTAATGCGTTTTCCATCCATATCTTACAAATCCCTTCCGAATGTGCTTTCTAGCCCTCATTCTAAATCAAACATTTTTTTGGTCTGGTGAATCCACTTTTCTTTTCTTTATAACGCTTATTATTTAAAGTCTTTTACAAGACTTTTGTTGTAAGCATTGTAAAGAGGGGGGCAACTGTCGTAACCTAATTTTTGGGTTACTCCCCGAAACAAAATAAAATTAAAATAATAAAATAAAATAAAATAAAAGGGTTGACATCGGTAAAAATCACAGTGGAAATTTTGAATATTTGCAGAGCCGAATCATATCTATTTTGAATATGAGAGGAAATATGAATTCAAGGTAAATATTGAGTCAAAAATCATAATTACATTTTAAATAAGCCAATTTGATATAATCATGGGCTAATTTAAAGTATTGTTATGTTTTAATTTATGGTCTAATTGGATAATTTAATTAAGTGCAAGGACTTAATTTTGCTTTAAATTGGTCAAATTAATTTTATTAAGGGCTTAATTGATGAAAAAATGAATTCTTTAGTTTAATTTGGGCCCAATTGAGAAAATCAGAATTTCTGGAGATCAAATTGAAGTTTTTTCAAGCTAATTGCACAAATTAAGGGCCAAATTGGAAACAATTGAAAACTTAATGGTCAATCGAGGGTCAAAATACAAAAATGAAAGGAGAAAGACTAAAATAAAAAAGGCGCGCAAAAGTTAAGGTTAATTTGAAATTCGTTAAAGGTTAATTTGAAATTCGGTCAAGGATACAATTGCACAATTGTCCTCATCGCAACCCTCATCGCCATTGGAAGCTTCCCCTTCAATCCAGCTACGCACCTTTCCTCTCCAGCAAAGGAACTGAGACAGTCCTGATAACAACAACGCTAGCTCATCACTTCGAAGGCTTTCTTCAGCCACCGTTGCCGACACCATGATGACCAGAAAGATCACCTCAATGCCCTCTATACAGCGGTATTGACAAGTAAGTCATTCATCAAACTCCAAAATCCATTGATTTACTGTTCATCTTCTTCGTGGAAGTGAATTAATTCACTCCCGCTGGGTCAGGTCGGATTTGGTGCCCAACCCGACAATAAAAGGGAAGGGCTTACAGCCTAGCCCAACCCTTTTTTGGCTTCTAGCCCTAGAGGACTTGAAGCCCTGCCCCAAGAGATGGGTTGTCGTCCTGTGGACCGATAGCCCACCCAAAATCAACTAGGCTTCTAGCCCATCTAGGCCGAAAGCCCAGTCTCCTTATGTTGGGTTGTTAGCCCATTGTGGGTGATAACCCAGCCCATAATAAAAAAATAAAAAACTAAAAAAATATTTTTTTTTCTTTTTAAAATATTTCTTAGAGTTTTTTTACTATTGTTATTACAAAAAATCAAAATATAAAATGTTTTTTCGTGCATATGACCAAATGCCAAGATTTTTGAAGCATATTTTTCAAAAAAATATGATGCATCTTTCTCATATTTTAAATAGAAAAAATTGAGTATCGTAACCGATTTATGATTATCCTTTAGAATTTGTCCAAAATATAAAAAATAATTTTAAATATTTTTGTTTTATCTAAAGAGGGTTTTAATTATGATATAAATTTACATTGTAAAGTATATCCATGAATAAAAAAAGAGGGTTTTAATTACGGTGTAAATTTACATTGTAAAGTACACCCGTAGATCTTTAATGCTATGATATAAATTTATATTGTAAAGTACATCAGTATACAATAAAATATTCTTTTGAAATGTAATGCAAATTTTTAACTTTGAAAAACAATCAAACAACAATACATTTTCTTCTTGCACAACAAGTCTCCTTACCCTAGACTCTCGCTGACCAATAGGTTCCTGGTAACCTTAATACTAGGTGGGACTCCTTATAATTATAGTCGTAATTTTATGGCTATAAAACAAACCTCTTATTTTTACTGCGCGTTGTTATCTCCCTAAAATCCGGGAGATGGCGGGGTGCGAAACGTGTAAAAATTCATCGTCGTGAAAAGAAACCATTATCCCATCAAACAAATTAACCCTATTCAAATGCAAGAAAGACGAGAGAAAGGTTTATGCTATTTTTGTGATGAAAGGTATTAGTCAGGCCATAAATGCAACAAACTGAGGCTGTACTTACGAGAAGGGATGGATTTAAGGAGGAAGGAGAGGCAAAAGAGAGTTTTAATTCGGCTTCCATCAGAAACATACATGGTGATATACAGGCTGAATTATTGGGAATATCCCTACATGCCAGTGCAGATGCACCATCCCCAAAGAACATAAGGATAGTGGGACGAATTGGAAAATGTCGAGTCCCTGTCCTCATTGACATTGGAAGTACCCATAGTTTCATCGACATCAATGTGGCTAAAAGGAGAAATTGTTAGTGGGAAGTACCAGAATGTCAGTATAGGTAGCTAATGGAGAGACACTGCCATGCATGGGTCATTGCAAAGTTGTACAACTGACATTGCAGGCTTATAGCCAAATTATTTTTACTCACCCTAGGGGGCATTTTTGAGTAGGGATTAAAATGAGTGGGATCCATTTTTGTGGTGTACCGACCTTTGCTACAATAGACTCCTTTGGGAATAGCAACAACATTAGTATCATTTCTTCTCTTTGCTACAACAAACTTCACCTCCCTCTATCAAGCAACACGAACCAGCATTCTCTCCACCAACACCCTCTCTAACACTAACTTGACCTTCTTTACACATTCGCAACAACAGGTTAGCCATCCCCTTTGATCGTCCTTTTCCCTTGTTACTATTCATCATAAGTGAATAGTGTGACGTGAATTAATGCACATCCTAACTAGGTAGTGGATGGGGTGGATGTAATGTCTAGTCCAACCACTGAAAATAAAAAGGCTATTTCAACCCATCTGGGTTGAATAGCCCAACCAAGACCAAAAAAGAGTTGTTCCAACTCATTTGGTTGGGTAGCCAACCCATAAATTACATAAAACAAACATATAAAAATACATGTTACAAAAAATTATTTTGTTTTCGTGCATCCTAAATTTTTCTAGGTATATTTTAAAAAAAAACAATAATTCATCTTTTCCTATGTTTTAAAATGAAAATAAAATATCATAACTAATTTATGATTATCTGTTAGAGTTCAGCCAAAATATAAAAAATATTTTGACAATTTTGTAAACTTTAATTATTAGGGTGTAAAATTACATTGTAAAGTATAGTGCTAAAATTCAAACTTTAGAACGGTCAAGTTTTTGACTTAATAAGATAGACTCTAGCGAAGAGAGATCTACTTAGAGACTTAGAAAATCTAACAAATAAAAATTTTAATTAGAAAAAAACAATCAAGCAACAATGCAGTTTCCCTTAGATAGGGTATACAAGGGATAATTTGTCTTTCCCTTGCAAAACAAGTCCCCTTACCTAATTCTCATTTGCCATTAAGTTTCCTTATGAGGTTAATACTAGGTGGCGATTCTTAAAAATTATATCCATAATTTTATGACTATAAAAAAAATTCAGTGCATGTGTCTCGTCTCTGAGGATAGATATTGTGCGGGTTGCGACAAAAATAATAATTTCAAACTATCAAGTTCATCGAGTGTTGTGGATGATGGAAATGCATTTAACATCATTTCCTAAGAAGTAATGGCATATATGAAGATTTCCACTGCAACACTTACCTTAGTGAGTACTCCTCTCGTAAGGATAAAAGGCTTACATGTACCAATTAAAGGTGCTTTGAAATACCAATAATTATTGTAACTCCTCTTAAACATGTCTCCCTCGAGTTGTTTTTGGTCTATAATGTGATTATAGGTCGACTTCTTCTGCGTTAGATAAATGTTGCCATCAACTTTAGGTACCTAACACTTAAGCTCCTAAAACAAAAAAGAAGTCACCATAGTGCGAGATAATTGAGTAACCTCAAAGCAATATGAATCTAATCGTCTAAAGAGGAAGAAACCCTTGGTACTACATTAACAAGGATCATTTAGGAAAAGGTAGAGGTTAGAACCCAAGTTAGTGAGTAGTTGAGATGTCATTCAGGGAAAGGAAATCACTAAGTGAGTTCCCTTTTTGCTTCCTACACAGTAACAATTGCTAATAGAGCTTCTCTAAATCCAAAGATTCCATTTTCCTCTAAGCACTTCTAACATGCCAAGAAACAATCATAAAATTGTTATTCATTAATCAAAGGTAGCCAATTGTTCATCCTATCAAATAGAAAAAATTGAAAAAAAAGCAAATACACAAGAAATGGATAAGCTTCTCGCTACTAGTATTATTAGGGAGATGATGTATCATGTTCGGCTAGCCAATATAGTAACGGTCAAGAAAAAATAATGACAAATGTCAGATTTTTGTTGATTTCATGGATTTAAACAAAACAAGCCCCAAGGATAATTATCTCCTCCCCGTTATGGGTTTTGAGCTCTTTAGAAGAAAATTTTAGGTATCACTACATCTTTATGCACCTTTCTTTTATAACTGACGGGGGAAAATTATGTTACAAAGCCATGCTCTTTGGATTGAAAAATGTTAAGAGCTACTTCCCAATAGAGGATGAACAATATCATTTTGGAAGGGTTATAAAAGGATATATTGATGACTACTAGTAACGAATGACCTTTAAATTACATCTCTTTAAAAGAAGTATTTTTTGTATTTAAGTATCATCAGAGAAACTCAATCCTTTCAAGTTACTCGGCTTCTTGGTGCACCAAAAGATATTGAGCCTAATCTACAACTTCCAAGCCTTGGTTCCTGCCTCGATACCATTCTTCCCAACCTTCCACATGTTTGAATGACTAATAATTTACAAAACCCAAAATAACACCCAGACCAGACCAGAGTATCAAGGTATATATCTATATAAAAAAAAGGTGAATGCTGAACCTTCAAAGAAATCTGACTGTGAGGCGTAGACTTCGGGAGCTTAGGGGTTCTGTGATTCTTGACTCACAAGTTTGGAAGCAGAGATTAAAATGATCGTAGGAAATGGAATGTAAGAGATGGCATAAGGAACTTTTGAAAATTACAGGACCACAATGAAGTTGCATCAATAATTTCTCTCCGTGTTTAATTTGACTTTTAGGCCAAAATTTCCTCTGCACAAAATAATTCTAATGGCTTGTAACTTCCTTCTATACATGATCACCAATAGTCCATACAGGAACACGAACCATTCTCAAAATGATGGAAGCGCTTCCGGTCTCTTACAATTATCTTACGATTATAAATCTTTGAGACAAGTTTCATTGAAGAGTGACAATCTTCACAGATACGTAGGTTCTTAACAACTTGGAGTGGTGTCTGGGGCCTTGTACTGATTAAGCCAAAGGCAATTGCAATCTTTTCACTATGATAGTGCAATGCACTTTGCTTTTCTTTTTCATCCACGTGTAGCAGGACTTGGGTAGTGTTTGGCCTGTATCCCACTGACTTTAATTGATTAGACATTTCCTCCAACATCGAATGGATTGCTTCAGCTCTAGGATGGGAATCATCTTCCACAAGGAATTCATGTATCACTCCATCAAGCTCAATCCAACTACATCCAGGGTCTTTCCTTATATCCATTTCCTTCATTTTAAGCCTCACCTTGGCAACCCCCTCCCAGTTTCCTTCAGAGGCAAACATATTGGAGAGAGCCACATAAGATCCACTATCATGTGGGTACCAACCCATCAAAAGTTTTGCAATACGTTCTCCCATCTTAATGTTTCCATGCATTTTACAAGCACCAAGCAAGGCCTTCAAAATCACATCATCCGGTTTAATAGGCATGTTAAGTATAAGCTCTTCAGCCTCTTCTAAATACCCAGCACGGCCTAATAGATCGACCATGCACCCATAATGTTCAATCCTAGGCAAGAGACCAGCAATGTTAACCATATGGTAATAAACAGACCGACCCTCTTCAACTAAACCAGCATGGCTACAAGCACTCAATACACCAATATACACAACATCACTGGGAGTCACACCAGCTCGTTGCATTCTCCAAAAGTGATCAAGAGCATCCCTTGCTCGACCATGCATAGCAAGCCCACCAATAATAGCACTCCAAGTAATGGGATTCTTTTTATTTCTTATCCCGTCAAATACCTGAAATGCTTTGTCAATGCTACCACTCTTAGAGTACATATCGATCAAAGCAGAACCAAGCACGTCATCAATTTCAATCTCATTCTTCTCTGCAAACAGATGCACCCATTTTCCTAATTCAATAGCCCCTAATCGCGAAATAGCAGGAAGAACACTAAGCAGAGTCACGTAATTTGGAGACACATCTCGCAATTGCATATCGTGAAACATCTCAATTGCCTCCTTAAAGTGTCCATTTTGTGCATATCCAGATATCATCACATTCCACGAAACCACACTTTTACTAGGCATACTATCAAACAACTCCCTAGAAGCTCTAAGATCGCCCATCCTCACAAACCCATCTATCATAACATTCCATAACACAACATTACCCTCTAGCCTTGTCTGGTAAAACAAAACATGAGCATCTTTCATGGCCCCACACATAACATACATTCTAACAAGATTACTACGAACAAACTCATCAGTAACCAATCCTAATTTCGCAACAAACCCATGAAGCTGTTTCCCTTCTTCAATCCTTGCCAACTTCGCACAGGCTTTTAATACACAAGGGAAAGTGAATTTATTAGGTTTCACGAGACCATCAGTAAGCATGTGGGAAAAATACAGTAATGCCTCTAATGGGTTAACATGAAAAAGATCATCGTCATCAGAATCGGCTAAAGCTCTAATGATTGTATTCCAAGAGAAGCAATTGGGATGATGGATATGACTAAAAAACTTACGTGCGTATTTGATTTCAAGTGGAGTAGAGAGGGTGAGAAATTTGAGGAGTTCAGCAGCAGCAAGAGGGTTGTGTATTTGGCCTGTTTTGATGAAGTGGGCATGGATTTGCTTGAGCTGTCTTGTACTTTTGCATCTGCTGATTTGAGGGAAGAGTGAAGATGGGTGATTTGGATATGTGCTTGGTTTGTAGATGATCGTGTTCATTTTCAGTTGGGGTTCGGAATTTCAAGAACACCGCAGCTGAGAATTGGATTATTAGATTAGATTTCTTGGCCTCATATTCAGTTATGAAATTGGTTTGGGTGTCACATTACGTCAAACATTAGGCAGTGTTTATTTATTTAACCCAGCCGACAGATTGAGTTTATTTATTTTTATGTGTAAATATAAAAAATAAAATTTAAAAATAGTAAAAAAATATATTATTTTATTATATTTCAAAGTAAAATTATTTTATAAAGTAATTTCTACCATCATCTTAAATACTATCTCTATATATCACTTGAATAGTACTAATTTTATTCATATATATTTTTTAGAAACCGAAGAAATTAAGTTAGTATTTTTATATTGTTTCATGTAGAGATAGAGACAATGGGAATAAAAGAGATAAAAAAAATTCGTTTTCATATTTAACTACATGAATAAAAAAAAGTTGAAAGTTTGAGAGTAAAAATAATATAAAAAATTATTTTAAAAAATCAGTATTATATAATTCAAGAGCATTGATAAGAAAGAATTGCTTTTAAATTAAGTTTGTTTTCTTTATATTTCATTCTTGTCATGTTTCTAACGAAACATGATGACCAATCATGTGTTAAACTTTTGGAATATCATATGCATAGCAAAAAAAAATAAAAAAAATTATTAAAGAGTCTCTTGGTTTTTGTTAAACAAATTTAGAATTGTTTATGAATTTATTACTTGAACATTAGATCTCTTGGTTTTTGTTAAACAAATTTAGAATTGTTTATGAATTTATTACTTGAACATTAGATCTCTTTCAACTCTAAATAATATTTCAAGGGTTTTATTTAAAGCTAGGTTTTTTCAAACCACAAGTTTTCTAATTGTTCAAACTCTCACAAACCACCAATGAGAATCTGATAAATCTCGTAATTGTTATGACTAGAGTGTTAACTCTATATTTTGCGAGTTATATAGTTATTGTCTAATTGATAATCCTCTTAACAAAATAAGAGGTATAATGTAAAATCCATAAAGAAAAACATGGACAAATAAAGAATAACAGCTCTTTTAGGTCAAAATATAATTTTGAAAAATAATACACTATATGAACCGTGTTTTCTTCTCCTCCAAAGCATGAGTTGCAAAATAGAATAGAGAGAGTACCTTGAGGGAAGATATTCCAACAACAATATCTTGATATTTCATCATTGGGTTTGTCTAGTTTTATGATATGTTAGACTCCTCACCTTCCTTTAACACCTAAGCATTGGGATCTAAAGGATTTGTATTTGTTTAATAAATTGAGCTCTCAAAACAGTTTAAAAAAAAAAACACTCTACATATTAGTCACGGTCACTGGAGGTTTTCTCTTTATTTCACTGTTGTATCCATTTAAATTTGGAATATGTTGGTCATATTAATGAACACCATTTTGAACGGTGCAGATATATCACAGAGTTGTCGACTAGAAGTTCTTCATCGGTGAACAACATACTTCCAATTTGCAGGTCAATTTAAGTTTTCTTTTGATCTATAGAGATTTATCCATTAGATCGCTCAGATATTTGGATATGTGTTGCGTGGAATAATTATGGTTAACTTAACAGTTTGTGGTGTGAATCGGTCCAAAAACACTAGCAAGAACATATTACATGTTCAAGGGCTTGATTCGTGTTTTAAAGGTTTCAACTAAGTTAGAATTGCAAGGACCATTGAAGTATCAAGAGGAGACCCTGATATATCTTATCTATGTGCAGGAGGGGTCCAACCCAACTTTATTTGGGTCATAAAGTGAGGACACCAAAGAAGCCAAGAGAATTGATGCCAACCAGTCTAGAAACACCAGCAAAGACTTATGGACTACCTTTTCTTTTTGTTTCTAGGATTAAAAGGCTAGATGGAAGGCTATAAATAAGACTTATGGTTTTTATTTAGTTTTGTTAGCTACAACCCAATGCTTGTTTGGGCTTAATTAAAACTTTGTTTTCAGCTAGGATTCAAGGTTTGCTTGGATTAAGTCATGGGTTTTCCAACTTAGGGTTTTGGGTCAGTTTTGAGTGGACCTCTTTTAAGTCCACATAAGGAGTCCATTAGGGATACTTTTCCAAGAACTATTTAAACTCATGTAACATAAATTTCAGCAGCCATTGATGAAATTTAATTCTGAACTTTTTAATTTATGTGTGAGAGTGATTCTTGCATTCTTCATTACTTAAAAGAACTGAATCTAACTTATTGAAGATTAATTGGCTTTGTGACGTCATTCTACGCATTCCAATAGTGTTGGTGCTTAGGGCAGTTTTTCATTGTGTCACACTCCTATCAAATCTATTTCAGCTTTCCGGGATCAGGTTTTATTCTTAGTTATGGGTTGTGTGACCACATGATCATGAGCTAGGCTCCGAAACAAGATCATAGCATTCTGTTATTTTCATGTTTTTTAATATTCCTTTAAGTTTTCCATTGTTTGTGTTCATCTCCTTGTTCTTCGTGTCAGCGTCATCTAATAAAATAAAAAAAGGTTATATTCCTTTTTTTTGTCTCATCATTTTAGTATATTAAAAAAAAGAAAACAGAAAAGAAAAGAAAGAGAGATAGAGGCATTAGTTGAAATTTGAAGGATCATTGAAATTTTGCTATAGAAAACACTACTGTGGGGAAACATAAGCAAACCACATCAAAATCAATTGAAAATGCATATTCCATCTATTGGGATAGAGATAGAATCATATGTCAAATTTGAACTTATTCTAATTTTTATTTCTTGAAGTTTTATTTCGAGATTCATTTTTGTCACTCAAACACTATCTTAGTGAATCCTTAGAAAACCACTATAGAATCAATTGAAACTTTACATTCTATTTCATGGGGTTTATGATGCAAACCAAGGAGTTGGACATGTTGATCATACACTCGGGAATGCATCTGAATTTGCAGAAGACCGTTTGTCACTTCTAAGTGGCCCAATTACAAGATTTGGAGCCAAATGTTTTAGGAAGCACTAAATGGGCTAATCCAAGAGATTTGGGCTGATTCTAAAAAGACCAAGATGGGATTAAATAATAATCAAGGCTTACTCCACATCATCAAAGCAATTGAGGAGGGTAATAATTATGCAAAAACATTTTAGCATGATCTGACCATCAAAGGGCATGAATTTGATGAGTTCCAAGGGTATTAAATAAAGGAATGAATTTGGTCTTGAATGGTTATATTAAATACATTGAATTCAGTCATTTAGTTATTTATTGTAGCCTCTAGAAGTCCAAGAGACCTAAGAACGTGGGGACTTGTTTATGCTACTGTTTGAGCTCTTTTACAGCTTTAGTTATGACTTTTCTTATTCTAAGAGGGTTGTTCCAAGCATATAAATGGGTATTTTGAAATGAATAAAGAAATTATGTTTTTAGAAAATTATCATATTTGTGAGGTCTTGTGTACTCTTTGTTATAAATAGGTTTTCATTTGTTCTAAACCATCATTCTTATTGAAATGCGTCACAATTGTTGATGAAGTTCATATCATTTGGTATTAGAGCTTTGGTTCGAAGATAAGTTTGACTATCTTTCATTTTTCATTTTCTTTATTTACTGTTACCTACTGAAGAAGAAAATAATAGTAAAAAATAAAAAAATAAAAAAATAAAAAAAACTTAAAAACCATTGTAAAAAAAAGTGTTCACGATTCCAGTAAGAAATCTTTGTCTTTTCAACATAGTTTTTTACCTTATTCAAGTTTTTTTAAAAAAGAACAGAGAGAAAAACAAATAGTTAAAGAAAACAAAAGTGCATGATTCCAATAAGGAAACTTTTTTTTAATCTTGTTTCTCACCTTATTTAAGTTCTTGACCTTTTGATTAGTTTTGGTTGTTTCTCATTTTTGAATTGTTGTGGGATTATTTTGATTTAGTTGCTGAAAGTTTGATTAAGAACTAAAGAAGACACAACAGAGTTAAAAAGAAAAAGGCAAGAGTGTGTGAGACCAAAAGAGGGTAAAAGTCATATAGAGTATATCAATTCTTGAGTGAAACACATGAGGGAGTGCTTATGAGGATTCTAACCTTGTTTTGCAGATTTTAAATATATTTTTAATAATCAAGAAGATTCAACCAAAGAAGTTCGACAAGCGACAATTCGAACCTCCAAATACAAGCATTGTTAGGGGGACGAGGCGTATGTTGAGGGCTGAATTAGAACCTATTCATGAAAGGTTGGATAGGGTAGAAGTAGAGGCTACTAGGGGACAACAACAAGACATCCCAAATAGACAACAAGTTAGGCGTGTTCCGTGGCGGAATGTTGAGGAAGAGGCGGAATCGAAGAGATTGATGAGCCCTATTTGAACCGAGGCGAGGGTTGAGCTTGGGAATGGCAATCGAGATGGTAGGATGGGTAGGCCTGGGAGGGATAATGATTTTGGAAATATAAAGATTAAAACCCCATCTTTTTAAAGTAAAAGTGATCCTGAAGTCTATTTGGAATGGGAAACTAAAATGGAGATTGTGTTTGATTGTCACAACTACTCGGAGATAAAGAAGGTTAAGCTAGCTGCAATTGAATTCATTGATTATGCCATTGTGTGGTGGGATCAATTACTAATTAATAGGAGAAGGAATAGAGAGCCACCCGTGGACACTTGGGAGGACATGAAAATGCTTATGAGGAAGCATTTTGTACCCAACCACTATTTATAGGGGATTGTATCACAAGTTGCAGAGATTAAATCAAGGTTCCAAGAGTGTGGAAGAATATTACAAAGATATGGAGGTAGGTATGATCTGGGCTAATGTAGACTAGGACTGAGAAACCACTATGGCTAGGTTCTTGCACAGTTTAAATCGTGAGATTGCAGATATAGTAGAGATGCAACACTATGTTGAGTTGACATATATGGTGCATCAAGCCATAAAGGTAGAGGAGCAATTTGAACAAAAAAGGTTGGTTAGGAGGGGACATCCTATAGCTACCACCAACCTATGGAAGACAACTCCAAAAAGGGATGATCAGCTACAGAATAAGCCAAAATTTCAACCTTCTAAGAAAACCAATCCAACGACCTCCGGTACTTTAGGTAATACCGAAACTTCAAGTTTTAAAACACGTGATATTAAATATTTTAAATGTCAGGGGCAAGGACACATAGTCAGCCAGTGTGTGAACAAAAGGGTGATGGTGATAATGCCCACAGAGAGCTTAAGTTGGAGGATGAGGAAGAAGTAGATGATGATGACATGCCCCTTTGGAGGATGTTAATAATGAGCAAAGTGTTGTGTTTGGAGATTTATTGGTAGCAAAGCGAGTTCTTAATCTGTAGGAGGAGGAAGAAAGTAGCCAAAGGGAGAACTTGTTACATACTTGGTGCTTTGTAAAAGTGATGCGACCATATTATTTGATAGTTTCATCCATATTTACCTAGTGTTTTGCATATGTTTTGTGTATAAAATGCCTTGATATTCTTTATTTTATGTTTTGAAGGCATTTTTGGATGAAAGATGCAAAAATGAGTAAATTGGAGGTAATTGGCAGATTTGACGTTTAATCAATGTTTTGTGCAGAGCGTGAGTTCTAGAGATCAAAATGAAGTTATTCCAGTGGAAATGAAAAGCTAACATCCATACCTTTCTGTAAATGTAATGCAAGAAAAATAAAAGGAGAAAAATCATGGAAATCGCATCCTGCAAAGTCAAATCTCGCATTCTGCTAGTGTTGACCTTTGTCCATTCCAACTTCAATATCTCGCGCTACAGAAGTATGATTGATGCAAACTTAATTGGAGTGGATTAAGGACTCAAATACCTATAAACGCTCCAAATTTCAGCTCAAAATGATGTCATATGAAGAAGATATGAATTTTACAAGGGACAACTAAATTCTGCCAACTTAAGGAAGGGCTATTTGGTAAAATAGACATTAGGGTTTTTAAGCATATATAAAGGAGAAGAGGAGCAAAGAAGTGGCGGCCAGCACAAGATAAAACACAAAATCTTCATCCTCCAAACCTAAAAATCATGTGTTCTTCCATCTTTGTATTTAGTTGTTCAATAAACATGCAAGGCTAGACTCTTTTGCTTGGTTGCAAGGACATGGAAACCTTCAGATTTCAAGAACTGTGAGATCTATTTTTACTTAAATTTTTTAGTTTATATGATGAATATGTTTGTTCTCCTATGCTTATTTTCCTATGATTGTTTATTTAATTGCTAAGAGTGGACTCGAAGTTATTATTGTAGACAATCAATTGCTAAGTTTGATATCAAAACTGGAGTTGTGGTATATGAACTTATGAAGCAACTAAGTTATTAATTATAGCAAATCTATGTTATTAATCTTAGGGAGAACATTCAATCAAACTAAACATATATTGCGGACAATTATGTTTCTTAATCGATCAATTTATCTAGATTTTAATGCTGCCATTGAATTAAATTACTAGTGCGGACACTGTGGTTGTTTGATGGTTATGGTAAGTTATACGACGAATCCGTTAACGAACCAATTTTAAGAAGAGATAAATATTCAGAATATAAATTGATGTGTCGTTTCCATGACCAGTTCTTATTTCTGTAGGTGGATGTTGATTTGCAACCAAGGTTTGTTTTATTGATAAATTTTAGTTTTATACATTTTTCGCTAAGTTTGCTTTAGCCTAGCCTAGACAACTTCCAACCCCCCCAATTGCATAACATATAGCACGAAAATCTGAACTAAATCGTCCTCGTGGGATCGACCCCTTGCTTGCTCTATACTATCTTGTTTGATTTATTTTAAGCTAGGTTATTAATTTGTGTGACCATGACATCGCAACAAA
Source organism: Salix exigua (assembly GCA_032356905.1). Taxonomy (NCBI): domain Eukaryota; kingdom Viridiplantae; phylum Streptophyta; class Magnoliopsida; order Malpighiales; family Salicaceae; genus Salix; species Salix exigua. The sequence continues at coordinate 13,115,587 of CM063601.1, forward strand.
TAGACAAAGTTTGCAGTGTCATTATCGATGGAGGGAGTTGCACAAATGTACTTAGCACTTATTTAGTGGAGAAATTGGTCTTAACTACCTTGAAACATCCTAGCAATTTAGTATTAAGAGTATTAAGAAGAACATACCTTCGCTATAAGGCATCGACAACCACATTTTCATGACCTTGCTTGTATTTAATCACATATAGAAAAGTTTCAATAAACTCAACTCACTTAACATGTCTCCTACTTAACTTACCTTTACCCTTCAAATGTTTCAATGATTGGTGATCGGTATGTATGACAAACTCTCGGGGCCACAGATAATGTTGCCAAGTCTCCAAAGTTCGCACGACTACATACAACTCCTTATCATAAGTGGGAGAGTTAAGAGTTGCAAAAGAACTTGAACAACACTAGGAACACAAGAATCTAATTCATCTGAGTTAAAGAATGTCTCCTTATACACAAGTAAAATCATAGGTAAGTCAGAAAGATAGACATACTTAAGATCATTAGATTTTGCAAAAAAATTAAGGTGTTTCCCCACTTTTTCTACACACTTTTCTTTTCTCATCCTTTCTTTCTTCTCTCCACTCATTTTCTCTCAACTCTCGGCCTTCTTTTCATTTTTTTGTTTTTGGACATGACCCTCCCTAATATCCTAAGGGTCAAAACTTTGTTCCCTTTGGTTTTCAACTCATGGCTCATTTTGTTTTTCTCTTCCTTACATCCTCACCATGTTGTTCAGCTTGTTTTTCCATTTTGGCCAAATCTTTTTGTTCCTCCACTTTGGCCGAAATATGTTGCTCTTCTTCATAACCCTTCTTCAATTGAATTTGATCTTCATACACTTGTTTTGGTGAGAGTGGGGCAAGTGTATAAATCCTTCCATCCTTCTCTAATGAATACATGTTCTTAAACCCATCATGCTTGGTTTTCTATAAAATTGTCAAGGCCTCCCTAGTAACAGGTGAGTAGCATGCATAGGCACAACATCACACAACACTTCATCCTTATATTTGCCTACTGAAAAAAAAATCATCACCTGTCTATTTACCCTAACAGCACCACATTCATTCAATCATTGAAGTTGATAAGGCCTCTCATGCTTTATGGTAATCAATCCCAACTTTCTAACCAAAGTAACACTAGCAACATGAGTACAACTACCACTATAAATGATCATACTACATACCTTATCATTTATTAGGCATCTAGTATGGAAGATGTTCTCCCTTTGTTGCTCCACATCCTCCTCCTTAGTTTGAATACTAAGTGACCTTCTAACCACCAAAACTTTATCACCAACATCATACTCTAAATCACTAGCATCCTCAAGTGGGGGCATGTCATCACAATCAGACTCCTCACTAGCAGACATAATCTCTCTATTATCACTAGAATCATAACTCGATGATTTGCACATTCTGATGCATAGTGTCCCAACCCTTGACACTTGAAACACTTTATATCACGATTACGTTTCAGTTGAGCTTCTCCCTCAAGTTTTTGATCATTGGTTGAAACCTGCTTCTTCATGGAGTTAGGTTCAACAACATTAGAAGTCACCAAAGGCTTCGATGATGCATTACCCTCTCTCCTATAATTTATCTTCCAACCCGAAGAAGACCCCATATAAGCTCTAGATCGTGCATCACCCTTCCTTTTCAACTGTTCTTCAACCTTAATAGATAAGTGTACTAACTCCTCCAAATCAACATATGATTGCAACTCCATAACATTAGATATGTCTATATTCAAGCCATTCAAAAACCTAGACATCGTAACTTCCTCATCTTCATTAACATTAGCTCTAATCATAGTCACCTCTAATTCATTTTGATACCCCTTTTACTTCGTCCTCCATCAGATCTAGTCTTTTTTTTTCAATCCTATTCATTAGCTCACCAAACATAAATTCATCTGTTATTGCATTCTCAAAAACCCATCTTGGATTTCACCAATCTTCTGTTTAGAAGACTTTTTTTTAAAAGACTTGTGATTAGATTAGCTCTGATACCAACTGTTGCGAACCCTGACGGAATTTAATGGTATTCACGACCCCAATATCAATCTAACCCAAGTTTGTTGAGAATTGAATAAGCTTATCATAATGGAAGACTTGCTCTAAGCCAACAAGGCTATAAACAAACTTGATCACAACGCCTACACCTGGAGACGAGCAAAGGAAGTATCAATTCACAACAAAGAATGGTCAATTCTTTGAAGAGTTGAAAGTTCAATCAAGAACCAAGATGAAGCAATCAAAGACGGTTACAATGCTGGAAAAAATTGTTCAAAAAAAAGTTCCCTAACATTATTCCTAAAGAGTATTTATACTCCAAGCCAAAACTCAAGTTTCTTTAATGGGTCTCACATAAGCCCAAATTAAATAATAATCAACCCAAGCTAAAACTAGCCCAAACTAATTAAAATAAACAAATAAAAAAGTCTTAAAACCCAAACAAATTTTCTCCTCTCAAAATAATTAAAATTTGATAGCCCAACTAATTAAATAAGACAAGTTCGTTGTTTCCGCATTTTGTCGAGCAGCAGCAAGACCCAACTTAAAATAGATGGTTCTCTCTCTCTCTTCTTACATAATTAGAAGTCTTTCCATATACCGTTGGAAAGGTACGGAAGTCTAGTTTCCATAACAACTACAATCACATCAAAATTCAATTTGTAGCTCCAGTTATGACTAAATGAGTAACCAAAGATCAAATTGTCTGAATCTAGTCTTCCTCTCCCAATCCTTGTGTAATGGTCTTGTTCCACCAACAAGCCCTTCTTGAACATGAATGAGATTAATCAAGGCTTGATCTTTATTATTTCAAATCCTCTGGAAGTCCACCTTAGCCCATGTATCTTGAAGAAGTCCACGGAGAGCTTATTTGAACTTCTTAGCCTTAAGCCTAGTAATTGGACCAACTGGAACCTCCAATGGATCCTTTGATGGTTGGATCACATCACATTCTACCACCCATGCAAATCCAAACAAATTAGATCATTCAACCATAGTTCAAAAACACCTAAATTTGGTCGTGTGGAGGTAAGATAAGAGGACAGAAGAGAGTTAGAAAGAGTGATGAGAATTGTGTGGAAAAACTAAAGAAAAAACCTATTTTTTATCCTAGAGAAGGTTAAGTCAGATTTGCATATTTCACAAATAAACCAATGGTTTTACTTGTGTACAAAGAGGCTTACTTTAATACTAATGATTTTGATCATATGGTGCCTGGTGATGCTATTTCTTTGTTGCATAGGGTTTGATGATTTGTTCCCCGACGATACTCCAAGCAGATTCCCACCATTAGAGGGGATATAGCATTAGATTCATTTTGTACCTAGAGCTTTAATTCCTAACTGAACAACCTATAAAAAAATCTAGAGGAGACGACGGAGCTTCAAAGGCAGGTTTATGACCAAATATATAAGGGATATACTCGTGAGAGTATAATCCCGTGTGTTGTTCCCGTGCTTCAATTCCTAACCGACCAACCTATAAAAGCAATCCAGAGGAGACGACAGAGCTTCAAAGGCAAGTTTATGAGCTAATAGATAAGGGATATACTCGTGAGAGTATAAGCCTGTGTGTTGTTCCCATGTTACTCATGCCTAAGAAGAATGGAACATGGATGATGTGTTTTGATTGTCGAGCCATCAACAACATAACAATTTTGATTTGAGTCGAATCCTTTCGAGGAGAGAAGGGATGATGTGAACCAATCTTGAAACACCAGCAAGATCCCATTGCATGTTTAAGGGCTTGATTCGTGTTTTAAAGGTTTCAACCAAGTCAGAATTGCAAGGACCATTGAAGTATCAAGAGGAGACCCTGGTATATCTTATCTATGTGCAGGAGGGGTCCAACCCAACTTTATTTGGGTCATGAAGTGAGGACACCAAAGAAGCCAAGAGAATTGATGCCAACCAGTCTAGAAACACCATCAAGGACTTATGGGCTACCTTTTCCTTTTGTTTCTAGGATTAAAGGGATGGATGGAACGCTATAAATAAGATTTATGGGTATTATTTAATTTTATTAGCTATAACCCAATGCTTGTTTGGGCTTAATTAAAACTTTGTTTTCAGCTAGGATCCAAGAGTTGCTTAGATTAAGTCATGGGCTTTCCAACTTAGGGTTTTGGGTCAATTTTGAGTGGACCTCTTTTAAGTCCACATAAAGGGTCCATTAGGGTTACTTTTTCAAGAACTATTTAAACTCATGTTAGCAAAATTCAGCAACCATTGATGAAATTTAATTTTGAACTTCTCAGTTTATGTGTAAGAGTGATTCTTGCATTCTTTAGTTCTTGAACAAATTTAATTTGACATATCAAATATTAACTGGCTTTAAGGTGTCATTCTACTCATTCCAATAGTATTGGTGTCTTAGGGCAAATTTCTATTATGTCACACTCCTATCAGACCTATTTTGGCTTTCGAGGATCAAATCTCATTCTTGGTTGTGGGTTGCGTGACCACGTGATCACAAGGTTCGCATCAGTTTGGATTGGATTGTTACTAATGGATTAGGATATAATTTAACCTCTATTAAGCTTCTAATGTATAATTCATGTATTGGGATTGGATAATTCGGTCACCCCACTAAGGTTAGAACACCCAAATGATGAAATTTAAAATTTGTTTCTTCACAAAGGTTATATTTTAAATAGGAATGAGTTCACTTAAGTTAGAGTTATATAGATCCATATATGGCCTGAAAATGGAAGAAGGAACAAGCTATCTTTTGCTTGACATATTTATTATTCAATGTTTAGCTGAAATTTAATATTTGAGATCAATTGAATTTAAGATATGTCCCTCCATTAAAATTGCATTTATAAGCATTAACTTTGAAATGAAACTAAAATAATTTAAGATATGTCCCTCCATTAAAATAGTATCGTCCCTCCATTAAAATTGTATTTATAAGTGTTAACTTTGAAATGAAACTAAAATGGATTATCAGAGTGGTATAACTCCATATATGCATAAAAGTTTGAGAATATATTAAATTGTGTTATTGGACAAATTTGTCTCCTAACTTTCAGATGATGGAATTAAGGTCAAGTTTCTTTAGAGAAGTTGTATTTTTGGATGTTAATAACTAAGGAAATTGAACATACTCAATTTGGAGTTAGAGAACTCCAGTTTTGGGTTACTAATGACTAGATCATGACAGATCTTATAGGGCAATGGTTTGATTTGTTGAAAAGTAATTTTCAGTGTCTTTGGGAAACAACTTGGGGTTTATTACCTTAGGTTACGTGTATATCCATGTCTTATTTATCCAATGAGACTAACCTCACTTGAAATGGAGTCTAAAACTCTTGATATATACTTAATAATCAAAGGAGAGGTTGGAATATGACCTTTGTGTGCAGATTCAAAAGGTCGTTAAAATTACTATCTAAACCGTTAAGGGTGAAAAATTAGGTCCTTTCTCCCTCAAGGAAAATGTGATATTAAATCTTCTCTTACAAAAGAAATGAGTCATGTTTGAAATGAAAATTTGCAATGATAATAATGTTTAGACAAAGAGTGATGATATTAATTGATAAAATGAGAAAAATATAAAATTGAAAGAAATACCTATTCAGGTTGTTAATATGGTTATTATGAAATGTATAATTGAATGAGGATAATTTATGAGATATACCTATAATTACAGTAGGGACCACAATGTGGTGCAATACCTGTAAGGGAGCACGAGTAGAGTATCTACTACTAGTAGATGACCCATACTTATGCTTTTTAGTTAAATTCCATGAATTAATATTTTATTGATGTGAAATAGGAATTAATGAATTTGGATATTATATGAAAGAATGAAAGTTTGTGTAATGATGTTGTTATTTCAAATAGTATCCCGAATGTATGTGTTCAAGGTGAATGGTCTTTTGTGTGAATTTCCAAGTGATGGAAGTATCAAAGTGTGATCCATGACATGGGCTAACATACATTTAATGTATGCTAGGATCCTTGGTAAGGGGATCATCATGCATTGACTACTATACATTTAACGTATGTTAGGGTTCTAAGTAAGGGGGTCATTATGCATCAATGTCTACGAGGTGATGATGAGAAATTGGTATCAATACTATGTAAGGAGAAAATAATGTGATTGATTTTATGGAATCTTGAATGGAAGATGAAACAGGTTTTAGTAGTTGAATAAGAAAGTGTTCCAATGGTAACCAAAATGGAGAAATGAATAGAATAGGAATACATGTTTGCCTTTTTAATTTTTAGATTTTTGTGTTACTATAATTGTTGTGATATTCATGTTTCAATAAAAAAAAATTTGTTTCAAGACCATTGCATGCATGACAAGTGTAGATCCTACTTAAGTTATTTTTATGGTATCTAGTTCTTGGGAGAATATCCTTGTATTTTGTAATATTAAAATATTTATATAACTTAATTTGTATAATTAATTTTGAAACTTAAATAGATGAACTTAACTTTTAAATTCATATAATCATCGTGTTCTATGTATGCATATTTATCTCAATTATTCCACTATGAAGATAATTATTAATCAAAGCATGTTATAAAGATCGTGTTTATGATGATGGTGGTGGTGGTGGTGGTTTTTGTAGGATTGAGACTCGGGATGATTGGGTTGTGATTGAGTTGTGAGATGTGGAATATTAGAAATGTAAGCAATTATCAATTGATAAATTGAAACCTCCTGATATTGGACAAACTTTACTGAATTTCGATAGTCTTTTATATGAAAATTGTATATATATAAAAAAAAATCCAATTTTTTGTAACTTGGTAAGTAATAAGAATGTATTAGATGAATTTTTAGGGGTTTTACATATAACTTAATATTTATAGAGAAATCTAAAAACCCTATAATTTGCAAAATATCAATTTTCCCCCTAAATAATACCTCATCAATGTTTCTTTTCTTCCTTTAAGTGGCAGGCCATAGGGACCTCAATTCAACTAGCTTCTTCACTTCAATTACACATTTCTTTTCTATATTTCTAAGCTAAATCAACTAAAGTAAATAAAATGAACCCTTAATTTATATTTCCCCAAATTAACCTAAGAACCCTAATATGGAAAATTTAAGATTTTTTGTTGAACATTTACTAAATCAATATTGAAGTGAACTGGAAAGACTATTATTTTATGCCCGAAACCCAGTCCTAAACTGATATGCTCACCTTTAATCCTCACTTTCCTTTTAATTATCCACTTTTTATCTTTACAGCCACCTTGTTTCTCTCTCTAGTTGATAACCTAGGTGTTTGGATAATTTAGTCACTAACTCACTCTTCCATCATCAAAAGATCAAACTGTCATGATTCTTCTCTAAACAAAAATGATATGAAAGAATGGACAAAAGAAGAAGAGACTTTTTAATCTCATTACTGTCAGTTGAATCGAAGCCTCTGCAGACGACCACTTAAAGGAAGAAAAGAGGAATTGATGACATGTATTGAATTGTTGTAATTGTATGAATTTTTTTATTTTAATATTTTTTTAGTAGAAATGAATTATTTTGATTGATTTGCATGATATACGCCATCGAATTTGAGAGATGGAAGAATAATGGTGTTGTGATATAAACAATATATTATGGTTATGATAAATATGTGATATATATACATATTTATCATAGTTGAAAGAAGTTATGGAAGAAAAAATGAATGTGATTAGGGTTTTCAATGAGCGTGAGATGATGACAAATAGTTTGCGATCTGCACAGCAGGTCTCGAGTTCGAGTTAGAGCGTGCATCTCTTATAAAAGTCTGAGACACCCAAAATTTTACTCGCTCAACTGGAGCCACAAAATACATTTTCCGGGGTGGAGTTTCATGGCATAAAAAAAGAATTTGATTAGGGATGGCCATTGATAAATAAAGGGTTTTGAATTAATATTGATTTTTCATGATTATGCTTAAGTTTCATAGATTGGTGGAATAATTTGCAAATGAGTTTGATTGATTATTCTTAATTAAATTGGAATCTCTAACACTTTAGAAATTGGGTTCTTCGTAAGGATTGGAGATACAATAACAAACTGCAAAATGAAAAATAAGATTGTGTAGGGAAGGATCATAACTATAAACCCCATACAGAAATAATTGAAGGACAACGAATATGCCGAGTAGGAAACTCTTCCCAGAACTTACAAAGCATTGATTTTTCGCTCGAATGTGAAGGGAAAATTTATATGAAACAAAATTTTAAGATGTTTCCCAAAGAGAGAAGGAAATAGAGGAATAGAAAGAAGATTAAAGCTTAAGACTCAGCCTCGAACATGTGGCGTCAGTTTTCGGTTCTATGTATTCGAGAGGTATGCCTCTTGCCATCATGTAAATTTTCTTTTCTTGCAACACGTAAACTTTTCCCCAAAAAGAGATGAGTGAAAACAAAATAAATTGTGGGCTGAAAACAAAAAAAAAAGAGTTGGCCATTTTCCTTGAAAACAAAATATTCTTTCAAAATCTGAAGAGAGGATTAAAGATTTTAGTGCAAGGGGGTAATTAATTTGGAGGAAACCCTTAATTAGCCAAATTAGAAGGAAATAGAAAGTGAATCAAAGAGAGGAAGAAAAGGAAGAAGGGAAAAAGGAGCTTGTTTTCCTCTGTTTTAGCTGCTGCTTTCAATTTATTCCGTTTCAATCCCCTTTTGAATTTGATACATCCAAGGACTCGCGAGATTTTTTCATCCCTTGTTCTTTTGAATAACACAAACTGCAGCTGCTTTTTTTGTACATGTGTTTGCTTCATGCTAGCGCCAGTAGCATCTGCAAATAAGCTACGACAGAGAACCCATTTATCTGTTCCATGCTTCGTTGATGTTTGCATATATGAAACCCCTAGTAATGGATAACATTTGTTCCTGATCTAGCGTGGAGCTTCAGTAGCAACATAAGCTGTTATTAGACTCCTGATTCTCTTCCGATAAAAAGCATGGACGTAACTCTAGATTCAACAAATAGTTCACAGATTGTCTCCTTTTTTGTTTTCTTTTTGAAGGTGAGAACAGAATAGACAGACAAACTAAATGAACAGGTGGATCAAGCAACTTGCAAAGCTCTGACCCGAGCAGTCAATTCTCTAACTTGGCTTCTCAAACGTTCAGGATTGCAGAAGAAATCAACAAAAACACGCCTTTGAAGTCCGACCTCTTGTGAATGATGTTTTACAATCTGCAAGAGAAAAGAACCGGGGCAGGAAATTCAGATGCATGGCTTAATAGGTGTGGTTTGAAAATTTGCGCATCGAGGAAGGGGGGCTTCTTCCTTGTGGTGTGGTGAAGAATCTTTTTATGTTGGTGTGAGGCATTTCTTGTAAGATTCACTATAAAAACTATATTTGATGCATGTAAGCAATTGGAGATATGCAAAAAGAAGCATGTTGCCCTAAAAGAGATGTCCTGATTTCTTTTCTCTTCCTAGCATTAAGAGCTTGTTTGTCTTCTACAGCCACGTTGTGCTTCTCGAACACTTTGAATTTTCTCCCTCTTCAAACTATTATCAGCTTTTTTTGGAATATTTTTTTATGTACTGATATCAAAATGAATTTTAAGAAATGAAAAAACTATTATCTTGATGTATTTCCAAGTCAAAAACAATTTGAAAACCAATCATTATCATAATCTTAAACACTACCTCACTGTTACCAGTTTACCCCTAAGGTCAAGTCATGATTTCGTTTCCTTTTTTGACATTAAGTGTTACGGTTTACAGTCACCTTTGTTATTGTTGTCATCTTTAAAGACTTTTAGCTTAAGGGGCCCTGATTATACTCCCTCCACGTGGCAGGTTAATTTACTTTTGGACTAAACCTGGTAATGAAATGCAAGTCTCAAAATTTTGACAGTCCAGTTACTCTTGTATTGTTTTAATATACTGTGAAGTGATGATTCAGATGGGATGCTTTTTGATGATATATCAATGTAAGCTTACCTCATTCTTCTTGCAGTGTTCAAGGGTCACCTCTTCAACTGCCGCAGAGAGTTTTCCGTTGATCTTTTCCATTTCATCAAGCTCCTTCATTAATGTCTAAAACAGGCAAACAAATGTCACACGAGCAAACATGTCAAGTTAGAACAGAAAAGAAACAGCACAATGAGCACCTCTTTCTAGAGATGAAAGACCATTCCACAAGTTAAACAGCACAATGGCAGTAACCTCTCTCTAAAGGCCACCTCTTTCAAAAAATTGAAGGGCTAATAAGCACAGTAAGGGTACATGAAAAGATTGATAAGAGTTTAGGTTTTCCAACAGAGATCAAGTAACTAAGCTTCAAATAGGAAATTCTGGAGAACATCCAGCAAGGGCACCATGTTTTAGATTTACAATCATTTGAAGTTTCAGAAATCAATCGGAAGTGATACTGCATGTTTTGATATTTTAAATTAATCATTGGGCCATTCATATAATTCAGATAGTTAAGCAATAAGATCATAAACCATCAAGAGCATGGAAGGAAAAAAACTGACAAAAGACCATTCCACCAGTTAAACATGAGATGAAAGAAATGACTGGTAATACCCGAGGTGTCAGTATTGGTTGCGCAGTTGTTGAAGATGCAAACAGTAATTGCTGCAAACTCTGAATAAGTGTACACCTGAATGAACAAAAAATGTGATAACTGCTTCCAAGTTTACTAGCAGCTGCTTCTTAGTTCGTATATAAGAAAAATCCCAAATGTCACGTCTATTCGAATTGAATAAATCCAAGGTTTGGTATGGGTATCAGATTACCTGCTCCCTCCCTAACATTATAAAAATCAGTCTATTCATGTGAACAATTCCCAGCTACAATTTTCACTAAAAGCCATTCTATGGAATGACTATTCCTCTCATTTCTTGATTGCATGTTATTTATTCCTCTAGTTTCTCGTTTGCATGAAGTGTTTCAATGAACCATAGTCTGCCCCACCCCCAATCTACGTGTGGGTAAAGAAAGCAAAATGTAGCATGGAGGTTGTACAGTGATTTTCCATGCATTTAACCGAGGACTTCAATCACGTGAGCTGTACCCTTGTGTGGGTAAAGAAAGCAAAATGTAACATGGAGGTTTACAGCAATTTTCCATGCATTTTCAATCACAATCCCGTCCCCACCACCCAACCAAAAAGAGCCCCAATCAGAAGTAAATTTGTCCACAACAATACCATTTCAAAGACATAACAGATCCTTCTGAAGAAAATGATCTATCAAGTGGAAGCAGATGAAAAATCCTCAACACGATTAAGTCCATGGACACAACACTTAAATCTTTGATTGTCTTCTATGCATCATCATAATCATGTATTAGATCATTGACCAGTCATGTAAATAGGGGAATCATATATTAATGCAACAATAATCATGCCAATCACAGAGGATCTCATGTTCAAATCATACTGCTGTGGTGGAGATAGAGGAAACAAAGAAAACCTGATACTATTCAATGTAGTAGAGGGATGCTTAGCTAAAATTTGATTACTCACAGCTCAATGATACATCTATTTCTGTCTTCTGGAAGGGAGTTCTCAAGATCGGACTGAAGTGTCATCAAATCTGCATGTAGAGCAGAAATCTGTTGTACAATGCCAGGAGCTGATACATATATTGATAATCCAGCTTGAGCATCTGAAGCAATGACAGAAGCAAAAAATTGAATCCCATAACTATTACACCTCCAATAGACAATAAATTTTACAATAAATTAACTATGAGGAGAAAGGGCATGTGGTCATTACTTGAATGGATACTTAGAAGGTCCCTAACACCATGCAGAAGAGTATCCCGATCATCCACTGCTCCTTGTTCTTGAAGATCAGATGCAGCTTGAGTTAGTGCCAGGCAACGACCCTATCATGTTGATAAAAAGTTATTGACAAAATTCAACTGAACGTAGTATATAAATGATCATTTCAGCCCAATTTGATTTGGTTAAAATGACAGATAAAAACAGAAAACACTCTAGAAGACAAACTTGTAGGTGGCCAGCACATTTGATAGAAGTGGCAATCTCATGAAAATCAAGAGAAACTAAAACAAAAGGCTTAGGAAGTAGGGAATACCACTCGGCCCATAGTTGATGAAAGGTACCCTTGAAGCTCTGACTCAATGACTTTAAGTAGGGAATATGCTCCAAGCATGTTCTTCTTTTCCAACTGACAAGCTATTTTCAAGAACTGATGCCTTGCTAGTTGATTTATTAGGTGATTTATGAGCTGCAGCAAGAAATTAAGATTGTGAATCCTCATAAAATACATGCAGATGTATTCATAGTATAGAATTGTTTCATCAGTGTTGCAACAATTTATTCAATTGGTTTATATGAAAATTGGATGAGATGAATGGATTTTGTATAAACACATTCAAAAATATTTTAAGTTGGGATTATCTAGCATCAATATAGTAATGCAGAAGGAAACAGTGGTTGGAACATCCACAATCAGTTCTAAAACACAAATATTGCAGCAGAAGTCCTCAAACACTGACTTGAACAGGACATGAAATTGGGTAAATAGTCTATTTGATAGTTTAGGTTCCATTATAAAATCAAGCAAGCAACAAAAAAGAGTAAGGGAGGCTGTGGAAGGAGATAGGACCTGATGGCAATAAAGAGCTACTTTCAGATGAACTAACTAATTTTTGAACTTTGTCCAGAATACAATTATAAAAAGGATGGAAAGAAATAAAATTATAATGTTGAAAACAATACCATTTTCTGTCGATTAATATAGTATTCTTGACGCATGACCTTTAAATCATAGTCACCTGCAAGTGCATAAATTAGAAATGATTTAGGTTTACAGTCAATGCTATCAGAACCACAAAATTGAACATGCACTTCCTTTTTCTAGAACAGGAAAGCTAAAGCTTCATAATACCTTGCAAAATGTATGTGTCTTGAAGTTGAGCCAACTCCCAACAAAGATCTGGAATGGTCTGAAAAGTTGATGAATCATTAGGGGGCAAATAGTATGCATATAATAACCACTAAGAAAAACCCAGCCGTGGTAATTGTCCGTGTCTGTGAGTGAATGGATGAGAGAGAATATAGATGAATAAAACATCAGAAACCACTAAACATTCTAATAACCCACAATTCCATCTTTTATTTCTTGATGCAGCCACCCATGCAGCCACTGTTCCCCCAGCTTTAAGGTTCATTTTTTTGGCCAAGCAACCAATGTTCCCACAAATTGAAATAATATAATTTACCAGTGCCTGTCACAGGATGTGATTGTGTATTAATTAGGAAATTATTTAAAGATGTAAATAGTAGTTAGTAGTATTGTAATAGGACACTTGTTCTTTGTCCATACTTAGCAAAAATTACTAGCTACTCATGTAAATCGAATTGATGCCTATTTAATGAACAAGACACTCAAGAAGAGTGGGCATTCGGTGCATACACAAATTAATGTTTGACATGGTATCAGAGTTTCTACTGACCTGTAACTCATCATGTGTGTAACAGAAATTTTTCTGTCTTCGGTTGCTTAGCTTCTAAGCAAGGCTTCTTGGGAATAATTTTTTTAGGTTGTGGCTGCCATCGTTCATCTTTGCGCTCTTCTGAGAATGATTGGAGATTGGGTGTGGTGGTGATATTTTCTCTTCTGTGGTGGCTGGGTTGTGATATTTCCTGTTTTAGAGTGATTCTAGGTTGTGGCTGAGTTGTTTTGGGCACATCAGCGTTCTCTGTGTTCACTACAAGTTTTGTGGTGGTTGTCACAAGTGGTCGGCGATCTGGGTCTTGTTGGTCAGAACTTCGTTGAGGAGGACGAACTTTGGTTCTGAGAGTGATTCACGAGAAAAGACAACAATCAATTTTTTTTTAAGCCACTGTCTCTGACATGTTGACGTGTCGGCTTGCTTTGCTGACACGTGGATTGGGCTGCTGGGCCTTCTCTTCCCTATCAGGTTGAGCATCATTTTTTCTCTTTGGGTGCAATCAATTTTTGATGAAGCTTCGTCCGGAATTTGAACATGTTCGAGCTAGTTTATTGAACCGTGATCCGGTTCCTTCCTTGGATATTTGTTTGGGGAAGTTATTACGTGAGGAGCAACGATTATCCACTCAGATGGGCATGGCCTCTCATAAGGTTTTTCTGAGCCTGTTCCTGTAGCATATGCAGCAAAAGGAAGAGGACCACACAGGTTGCATTGTTTCAGTTGCAAAGAGCTTGGTCATATTGCTTGTACTGTCCAAAGAAAGTTTGCAACTACTGTAACAAACTGGGCCATTTCATCAAAGACTGTCGGGTACGACTTCAGAATCACAACTCTCAAGCTTTTCAAGATACTGCGCCTCCCACTGTAAGCATTGATTAAACGCTCACCTACCATGGTTCAACAGATGATTGTCTCTACTTACACGGTCTTGGGCCTACAAGGTATAATTCCTACCTCCACACCTTGGCTTGCTAATTCGAGTGCTTCTAATCATATGATTGATAGTACGACGGAACTCCATGATGTTCATGAGTATGACAGCACGCAATCTATTCAGATTGCGAATGGCAGTGTACTTCCTATTACTATTGTCGGTAATTTGGATTCGTCAATTAAAAGATATTTTTATCTCTCCTAAATTATCTACTAGTCTAATTTCTGGTGGACAATTGGTGGATGATAACCTTAATGTTCATTTTTTTCATGGTAGTTGTGTTGTACAGGATCAAGTGTCAGGAATGGTGATCGCGAGGGGGCGTAAAGTAGGACGTCTTTTTCCTCTATATTTTCAATTCCGAATGTTGTTTTCTTTACTTGTATGACTAAAGCCACTAATAATGAAGTATGGCATAAGAAATTAGGTCATTCTAATTCCATTGTCTTAACTCATCTTTTGAAACATGATTTTTTAGGCAATAAAAAATCTCCTTTTGATTGTGCTACTTATCGTCTTAGTAAAAGTAAAACTTTACCTTTTACGGTGCATGGTCACCGTGCTTCCACTTTGTTTGAAATTGTGCATACTGATATTTGGGGTGTTAGTCCTATTATTTCTCATGGACAATATTGTTATTTTGTGACATTTATTGATGATTATAGATGATTTACTTGGATCTATTTTCTTCACTTTAAAGCTAACGTGTTCTGTTTTTCAAAAATTTGTCGTGCCTGTCATGACACAATTCAGTACTTGTATCAAAATTTTACGCTCCGACTCAGGGGGAGAATACATGTCAAATTCCTTTCAGAATTATCTTCAACAAAAAGGGATAATTTCTCAACGCTCTTACCCTTACACCCCTCAACAAAATGGAGTCGTTGAGCGTAAGAATCGTCATCTCTTAGATGTTCGTAATTTGCTCATTGAATCATCTGTACCTACCAAATTTAGGGTAGAAGCATTATCTACAGCTGTTTATTTGATCAATCGCTTGCCTACAGTCACTCTAAATTATGATTCTCCCTATCTTTGTTTATTTGGCCTCCTGAATATAAATCACTTCATGTTTTTTGGTGTGTTTGTTTTGTTCATCAACCACCCACGGAACGTCACAAGGTTACCACTCAGTTTGTCAAATGTGCTTTTATGGGATATAACCCTACTCAGAAAGTATGATGATCATGCAAATAAATTTTGAATCTCTAATTAATGTAGTTTTCTTTGAAAATCAATATTTCTTTCAATCTCATGTCATCTCTGATTCTCCTACTATTCCGCTTCCCCCATTTGATAACATCCCTCCTTCCATCTACTTGGGATCTTATGACTTGTCCGCCTAGAGTCAAACCTATTGGTCAAGTTTTGATCTGATGGCTCGCTGGACAGGTATAAGGCTCGTCTCGTGGCTCTTGGGAACCGAAAGGAGTATGGTATTGATTATGAAGAGACATTTGCACCAGTAGCTAAAATGACTACTGTACAAACTATATTGGCACTTGCTATGTCACAGGAGTGGTCTTTTAGAGAGATGGATGTGAAAAATGCTTTTCTACATGGAGATTTGAAGGAAGAAATTTATGTCTCCACCTCCGGGCATGTTTAAAACACCTTCTAAGGTTTGTCGGCTACGCAAATCTTTGTATGGTTTGAAACAGGCTCCGCGGGCATGGTTTGATAAATTTCGCTCTACTTTACTTGCCTTTCACTTTCTTCAAAGTCAGTTTGATTCTTCTCTGTTTCTTCGCCAAACATCTGCAGGAATTGTATTAATTATGGTCTATGTTGATGATATTGTGATTACTAGCTCAGATAATGAGTTACTTCAACACTTGCAAAGCATCTTCATGACTCTTTTCACATGAAAGATCTTGGCCCCTTATGGTATTTTCTTGGCCTTGAGGTTCAAATTACTCCAACCAGTGCATTTTTACATCAGCACATGTACACAGAGGAAGTAATTTCACTAGCTAGTCTCCAAATGGGTAAATTTTGTTCTCACTCCATCAAAGGTCAACGTTAAGCTTCGCCAGGAGGAAGGCGAGCTTCTGTCAGATCCGTCCTTGTATCGGCAACTAGTTGGAAGTTTGAATTACTTGACAATTACTCGTCCTGATATTTTCTTTGCGGTACAGCAGGCTAGTCAATTTATGCAGGCTCCTCGACATCTTCACTTTGTTGTTGTTCGCTGCATTATCTGCTATTTGAAGGGTACTTCTTCACGAGGGTTGTTATTTCCTAAGAAAACTTCCTTACGGTTAGAAGGATATTGTGACGCTGATTGGGCCGGTTGTGCAAATATTGGTCGCTCTATTACCAGATGGTGTATGTTTTTTGGTAATGTACTCATTTCTTGAAAGAGTAAGAAGCAAGATCGAGTTTCCAAATCCTCCACAGAATCCAAATATAGGGCTATGTCTTCAACCTGTTTGGAAATTACATGGCTTTGTGGGTTATTGGGCGAACTTGGTTTTCCTCATAATCATTCCACTCCTCTTCATGCTGATAATACTAGTGATTCAAATTGCGGCTAATCCAGTGTTTCATGAGCGTACAAAACATATTGAGGTTGATTGTCATTCCATTCGTGAATCCTTTCACCGACATGAAATTACACTACCTCACATTTCCATCGAACATCAAACTGTGGATATTTTCACTAAAGCTCTCTCTTGGCATCAGCATAAATTCTTGGTTGACAAATTGATCCTTCTTGATCGACCAGCATCAATTTGAGGGGGGATGTCACAGGATGTGATTGTGTATTAATTAGGAAATTATTTAGAGATGTAAATAGTAGTTAGTAGTATTGTAATAGGACATTTGTTCTCCGTTCATACTTAGCCCGAATTACTAGCTACTCATGTAAATCGGATTGATGCCTATTTAATGAACAAGACACTCAAGATGAGTGAGCATTCGGTGCATACACAAATTAATGTTTAACATTGCCAACATCAGTATTGCCTTAGATACACCAGTATCATCTAAAAGTGGGCACACAAACTGCAACCACTAAAACGTAAGGTTTTCCTGTATATCCCAAAGTGCAAACTTATGATTTTTCCTCTCTGAATATTTTTAGAAAAGTAAGATTTAATTAAAGCAAAAGAAATAGAAAATGAGCCATCCTCCATGGAAAAATTCAATAGATGTCACAATGAAAACACGTGGGCTTTCAAATCCTACTGAATAATAGTATAGGAGTTATGGCACTTCTAAATACTCCATGACATCTGAAAGAATTAAAGTATAAAAATATAGATAAAATTTGGAAATACACCCATACAAACCTCAGATAATAACTTCTCTTCTTTGTGATGAAGATTTGAAAGCTCTTCAACCAATACAGCATGCTTTCTTCTGTTTATTCATGATAAACACAAGATGTCACATAAATTAGCCAAAACAATAACCTAATACAAGTTTTCATAAGCACAAAGTGGAAGCAAGAAATGGAGATATAAAAAATGTATTAGGGTAAATTACAATAACCTCCTCAAGGAATGGTGAAATTTGAAGGTTTGACAAAAACCCGAATGGGATTTTGGGTAAAAGTATGTTTCTGTAGTATTTTAATAAAACATGATGGTTTTTTGTACAAACCTTCACTTTTGGGTGGTATTTATTATATTCTTGACGACACCTTAGGTGGGTTTATTGTAATTCACCCATGGAATTTTTGTTAAGTATCGCCACTACTTTCATAGGATGTTGGACATGACATTGCAGGCTTTTGTGCAATGAGAGTAATTATTTCGTTTAGGTTGGAGGGGTTATTTTAGAATAAGAAAAGAGGATTCGTTGAAGAAAAAAGATTTCTAGGGAGACATTTATGATTAAGTCCCCATAACTATTTCAAATGCAAATTAACCAAGTTCATAATTACTATGTTATCCTCAAAATTTAGTGTCAAATTATTTGTAATTATAAAGTTACAACAGAAATGAAAGCCACTTTTAACATATTTGAGAGGCTGTCAGGTTATAAAAGCATTTTCATAATGCAAAGCCTTCTCTATGGCGTTGTTGACAAAAGTTTCAAACCCACAACATAATCTCCATTAAGGATCATTTATAATCAATTTAGATAAGACAAAAGAATCCATTCTCTGTATTTTACAAGCATACAAACGAGCATATGCTTGTAAAATACAGAGAATGTATATATGTACATGTGTATATGTATGAAAGAACAATTTCACTGAGTGTTATCACCTTATGCTTGATTGGAAGCCATAACAAAAAGTGTTAAAGACCATAGAATGAAAAAGAATATAGAACATGAAATTTCTACCTTAGAGAATGAAGATCAAGATGTATATGTGCTTCATCTGATGTTACTTGAGATTTAAGTACCATCAAAATACCTTGTTGTTTAGCATTCTCAACCTGGGCTTCAACCCACTGCCTTTCACTTGTTCCAAATCTGTCAAATTATGTTGACAATTTTATCATGCATCAGACTTCAATCAAAGAGTGTCAAAAAAAAATATCACCACCACGGAAAACAAGATACCCCCCCCCCCCAGGAGGGAACATGGAGGAAGGCATGGATATATTGAAAAATCAAAGTCATAGAACAGCCACATGAATACACAATATATTGCTTAACCACCAATCCCAAATATAAACTCTCCTATCGGTGTCATTGAAGTAACAGACGTGGATTCTTGATTCCAGTCAGTCACCATAACTATTACAAGGACCGGTAGTTTCTTTCTCGAGAACAGGCCACGACATTTAAAACTTATGTTATGTTGACCAAAAGTTTTAAAACTATACTGCATGAAATTAAAATAACCACCCACCACCTGTAGAAGGCTTTTAATTGGTATTGCAACGGTTATCATGGAGCAAGACAAAGAGAGTATAGAATTAGAACATAACCATATGGGAAAAATAAGCAAATACAGGAAAGGTACCATAAACCACATACATAGAACGAAGCCGTTGCAATTCTGAAACACGTTGGTGATGGGATTGCTCTAGATCTGCTTCACCCAAAAAGAAGTGAGTATTTTAACAGGATGATATATGGTATATGAAAAGTGTTGTAAAAGGCGAAAGGTGTCAAGCCTTTAAAATGCTTGTGGTGCTCGACACTTGCCTAAACGAACCAAGGTGATATGCTATAAATTAAAAAATGTGTATAATATGTATATGTAATATCTTCCCAATTAAGATTAGATCATTAGAAAATCGAAAGAAAATACCATAACACATTCATATAAAGTTATATTTTTCACCCTTGAAACAAAATAAAATAATTTATAGTAAAAGTGTTGTTTAAGGCAAAAGACGTCAAGCCTGTAAAATGATTGAGGCACTAGCCTAGGCAATGCTTCATTGAATATAATCACCTGAGGCTAATAAAGGCGTTGTGGCCTTGCCTCACCTATGGTGCTTAAGCCAGCGCTTGAGCGCCAGTGTTCATGCATTAAATCCTAACACGGTGATTGCATGTATCTCACCATAGAAACTGTATTTCTACAACATATTAGTTGCAGAGGTACTATACAAGGAAGGAGGCAACAAGGGAAGAAAAGGATGCATCATGAACTTAAGTTGTAAAAGAAAAAGTGAAGGATACCTCGTACTAAAATATTTGAGACGTCGTCAAGACTCACCCACGAACATTTTGATTTGCCTTCCTCAGCAACTAGTCGAAAAGGTCCCTGATTCTTATAACACATTATGAGCATGAAAACTAGAAAAATACCATTTCTTGAAACTAAGAGTGATCTAATATGCATCCTACCATTGAGAAATTGTTCATAACAAAATACTTGAAAAGTTGTACTTTCAATTAGAATTATGAGGTAGATACAACTTGTCTAGTGCATAGAGTTGGGATATAAACTTTAGATCCCAGTAGTTATTGCATTACAGTAGAGCATGACTTTGAATAGACAGATACTTTCAAGAAAAAGCAAGGGTGAAATGGAAAAGATGAAAAAAGGAGAGTGATGTATCTTATTTTTCTCGAAAAAGTGATGTTGCAGCTATATTCAAGAACAAATATCGCCATGGTAAAAATAATGTCTATTAAAATCACAAAACAGATAAAAAGTCAATAGAAATATCTATATAGCACTCCACTGGCAATGGATGTCGTTAAACAAATTTATGCAACTTTAGGTAGTAAGAGTAGACATGCAAAATGGCTCCAAATTCAATATTATAAGAGAGAAACAGTTTTGGCATCCACATACCGTGTCTAGTTGCTTAGAGAACCACTGATTTATTTCCTTTATACAAGATGAATCTTGAAGCCAGTACTGATGAAAATCAGAGTAAGCTAAGTAGATGTCTCCCTCTGCAAGAAAAATAGTGATAGAAGTCATCAAAAGAAAAAACAAAGATAAAAATAAAATTTTGTTAGTTTGTGACTATATATGATCTTAGGAGTTGAAGTCGAAGCAGTAATTGGTTGTCCGGAATCTGGATAAGAACAGAGCTTCCATTTTTGTTTTTCAACGTACCATTACTTTTCTTCTTAGTCCCACCCCCATACTGTCCAAACAAGCTTTATGTTCTATAATGAAGCTTGAGAATATCCCAAAGTATGTCGTACACTGAGGGTCAAAGAGCTGCATCATGCATCAATGCATGTATTCAATTGAAAACATGGCTTCAAATTGACTTCGTTATCCTCTTTACAAATAGAGTCAAACACCATATGTTTGAAAGTAAAAGATCTAAAATTGAAGGTCTAATCTTTCACAAGAAATGCGTCCCACAAACTGATCGTAATTCAAAAAAAAATCAAATGGCCAAAACAACAAGTTAAAAATGGAAAGGGAAACACTACCATCTCCAGAATGATATCGAGCCAACTCTTGTGCTGTGGATGCAATCCTTCCAAGAATCTCGTTCATCTACAATACAAAGAAAGATTTCAGAAGACATAATAAGCAACAAATTAATACATGCAGTTTTGTCTCTGAAAGCAACCCACTTTAAACAAGAGATAAAGAGTGTGCTCCAACTATCATTGCTGTTGATGAAGTTAAGAACAATTTAAAAATAAATAATATATATATATATATACCCTTAAGTTTCTTGCCGAAAGAGTATCATCAACTGCAGCAAGGCATCCATTCACCGTAGATGTTGCAGCAACTCGAGCCCGCCTCCCTTGGATCAAAGCAGAAGCCTGGCCAGAAAGCAAATCAAACTGAACCTGCAAATGCCTGAGCTCTTTCTGCAACTCCAAAGCTTCATCTTTGTACGCCGAAGTAGCATCCCTAAGACAAAATAAAATAAAAATAATTAATTATTAATGATAGAGCGTAGAATTGAAAGGTTTACAAGGAAGAACAAGATGATTAGAGAGCGAGATACTGCCTTATATCTTTTAAAGGTTCTTCAGCACCAAAAACTTCCTCCTGATTGTCTCTCCTTGAAGAAAATGCTGAAATGCTATCATAAGCAAACTCCAAGTCCTCACCCTAGCCAAAATTCCACTCTAATTACACAAATCATCTTTTTTAAGGAAAGAAAATGGGAAGGGAATTGTACCTCCAAAAGCTTCTCCTCTTGAAGAAACTGTTCGTACCTGAAGAATCGATTGAGAAGTAAAATTAGATCTGATGTGAAGAAATGGAAAATAGAGAGGGAATGAGAAGTAGTAACCGGGAGAGGTCGGAGAGGGAGAGAACGTTGGAAGAGCGGAGACTGGAGCAGATCCAGTCGAGGATGGGGCGTGCGTCGTCGTACTGGAAAGGCCATTCGAAACTGTCTGGGTCTAGTGTTTCTGCCCCTTCGTACCCTAATTCTCCGAGCAATACGCATAATCGCGTCCCGCTCATTTTTTGCTTTCTTAGATCTTCTTTTTCGAATCAGTGGGCGTTTGTTGGAGTTTATTTGGCGCCGGCCTGGTTTCCTTTTTCTTTAATAATGAAATGCAAAATACACGTGTTTCTGTTTTACGCATTTTAACTTTGAATTTGAAATTTTTAATTTTAATGGTAAACTAATTTCATTAAGAAACGTTTGATTTGATTTAAAGGTAAACTAATTCTCCGAGCAATACGCATAATCGCGTCCCGCTCATTTTTTGCTTTCTTAGATCTTCTTTTTCGAATCAGCGGGCGTTTGTTGGAGTTTATTTGGCGCCGGCCTGGTTTCCTTTTTCTTTAATAATGAAATGCAAAATACACGTGTTTCTGTTTTACGCATTTTAACTTTGAATTTGAAAATTTTAATTTTAAAGGTAAACTAATTTCATTAAGAAACGTTTGATTTGATTTAAGGCTCGTTTGTTTATTGGAAAGTGGTTTCCTGAAAGTGAATCCTGGAAAGTGAATTCTGGAAAATGGTTTCTGAAAGTGATTCTGAATTCACTTTCCTGAAAGTGAATTCTGAATGTGGTTTTCGGAAAGTGAATTCTGAAAAGTGAATTCGATGTTTAGCGATGTTATGGAAAATGAATCGAAAAATAATTTATTAATAAATTAATTTTTTTCAAGATTATCTAATATATATAAAATATTTAATCACTTAAAATAAAAAAATGAAATCTAAAAAGTATAATGATGAATTTTTTATTATATCTTATATTCATACATAGCTTATTTTATAAAATATAACAATATATGTCATATCATATTATAGAGAAATAAGCTTGTGAAATATTTTTAAGTAAAACTTATTATTAATATATATTTTTCCAATTTTAAAAGCTTAAAATAAGTTTTTTAATTTTAAATCAAAATCTCAATGCAAAATTTTTAATTTAGGGTGATTAAAAAATAGAATTTTTAAGATTTAAATTATTAGTTTTTGTGTTTTTAATTGTTAATATCAGAATTATTATTTTTATATAAAAATAATACTAACATATTTCTATTTTTTAAAAAAAAAACAATAACTAGCTAGCTCACGGAAAGTGTATTCGGATGTTTGGCGGAGGAGTACACTTTCCTTTTTCAAGCCTTAAGTTTTCCTTAGTTGAAACAACTTTCTGGAAAGTGGTTTCAGGTGTTTGCTAAACACGGAAACAACTTTCTGTGTTTGTTGCTTGGAAACCACTTTCCAGGAAAGTTGTTTCAAGCAAACAAACATCGAAGCAAGGAAAGTGAATTCAGAATTCACTTTCCTTGAAACAAACAAGGCCTAAAATTCTCATTTATGATGGTGTCTCATTATTTATTATTATTATTTATCTATATGAATAATATGATTGTGTTAATTGTGTTCCACGTAGGGGAACTAATAATAAGTTATTTGTGAGAATTTGACTCATGTTGTTTTTATTTTAATCATGATTACACATAATATATATATATTACTCGCGCTTCGTCGCGGCCAAAATCATATTTCTTTCAATGCAAAATATATTAAGATTGTGAGATTTTTTATCAAAAAAACAAGAAGATTCAGATATCTAAATCATCAAATTCACTATATTAGGATTAATTCATTATATAATCTAATTTAAATTAAACACAATAATGAAAATATAAATTGTACAAACACCTGCAATAACTAAACAATAGAAATATATCGTTGATTTTCTACCTATACAAAAAAAAATATCATTGAAAATCCATTGCAATGTTACCATCATCATCATGACTATAACAGTTAAAATTATTGTTGAGAATTGTAACAAACAAAGGGTTATATTGGTAATTAGGAATATATAAGAAATCTAGGGTCTATTATGTAAAAGGTGTAAGGCTTTATAAAGATCAACTCATCAATCAATAGAGAACTTTTTTGCTCAATTAATCTTTTTGGTATCAGAGCCACCACACATCTAGGGTTAGCCATAAAAAAATCACTATTGTAGCGCCGTCACTGTAGCGCCGCCAGCCAGCAAGTGTTGCCTTCCTAGTCGCACCGCCTTCCTCTTCCTAGGTCGAGTCTTCCCTTTTCTCTCTCTAGGTTGGCTCTCTCTCTAGGCCGACCACCACCTCTCCGTTTTGATCTTCTATGGAAAGGAGCCCGTGGGAGGGGGGGCGATACCCCATGGATCCCAAGGAAGGGTAGAGATGAAGGGATAGAGACCTAGACATTGATGTGGGGAGAATCAAGATAAGGTTCAAGAAGAGAAAGAAGGGCAAGGTTGTGACCTAGACACCTGAATACGAGTCGGATTAATGGAGGCTAGCAAGAATCCAATGGAGGAGATCGTGAAGAAGTTAGGTCTTGCAGACCTTGCGACCTTGATACAGTTTATGAGGATGTTGATGGGTGAAAGCGCCACGAGGCCACCATCTGTGAAGGTGGAGCTTCCACCTATTGATCTGAAAACTCGATGAGCTAGCCACATACTTGAGCTGGTCACGTCGGGTAAGGTATACTCTGACAGGAAGAAATCTGGAGGGTTTTCTGACGGGTGACAGAGTAGAGCCGATTGAGAGTGCTACAGGGAGAGATGAGTGGAAGTTTACACACATGTTGGTGTACATATGGCTTTTGAACTCGATGGTCCCATCTATTGCTGTCACCGTGGATGGTATTGAGAAGGTAAATGATGTCTAGGAGAAGTTGAGGAGGACTTATGATAGGGTAGGGAATAATCTGAGGGTGCTCCAGATCAAGAGGAAAATCTATGTTGCAGTCTAGGGAGATAGGACGATGCAGGAATATTCCATAGAGTTGGAGCGCTTGTGGTTAGAGTATGATCATTTCTCACCTCGAGCAAGCTGTAAAGATCCTGAGTGCAAAGAGAGAGAAGCATTGGTTCAAGAGTGAACTATGTTATTTCTCCAGGGGTTGACCCTAGCGTTTGAGCAGAGGACTGTGATGTTGTTAACTCAAACGAAGATTCCCTAATTTGAGGAGGCAGTATCAGCTATGATATAGGAAGAGAGTTGCATTAAGCTACAGGCAGGGAGTGGACCTCTGAGAGTGTAGTCTGCTTTCGCTGTCTCCAACTTGGGAAACACAAGGGGCAGGTTTGAAACTCATGAGTGCTACAACTGCGGCGAGGTAGGCCACCTAAAGCAGGCATGCACTAAGCCACTGAAGGAGAGGAACTCGGGTGGTCATGGACAGACTGGAGGTCATGGTCGCGGGCGTGGAGGTCGCAGATGTGGTGGAAGAGGAGGCTACCGGGCAAATCTGATGGTAGCAGATGACGAGGGAGAGACAGATGTGGTCTTTACTGATGAAGATCATGAGTTGCTGGAGATGTTGAAGAGGAAGCAGAGAGTGGAAGTCGATGGAGACAGAAAGAGTGCGAGTGAAGATGCATCCACATCCACATCATCCAGGAGTAACTTTGCTTCCTATGTTCACTCAACCAAAGGTACTCACGATACACATGCTCTTGCCTCTATATCCACCTCAAGATCACCAGAATGGATAGTAGATTCTGGTGCATCTTGACATGTGACAGGTACTGCTAGTGAGTTCTCATCTTATAGTCATCTAGCGGTGCCAGAGAGCATCCAGACCGTTGATGGTACAGCACAACCTGTGGTTGGTAAGGGTACTGTGAGATGTATCGATTCTCTGACTTTGTCCAATGTTTTGCATGCTCCTTCTTTTCCAGTGAATCTTTTATCCATTAATGTCATTATTCTCCAACTAAAATGTGTTGTTTCTTTTGATATTTCCAAGGTGATCTTCTAGGAGAAGGGGAGTGGTCGGAGACTTGAGATTGACACGTGGCATAGCGGACTGTGGTACTTGGATATAGAGGGGATGGACTCAGCCTTGACATCCATGGTTGAGAGTGCTAGAGTAGGAGGAGTTGGGCAGAGTGTGGAGGATGTGTTGCTGCTACATCACAAGCGCATGAGACATTCTTCTTTTAGTTTGTTGAGTCGTTTGTATCCGTTTTTGTATGAAAAGGCAAATAAACAGAAACTGGTGTGTGATGCTTGTGAGTTTGACAAGCTTACTATAAGCTCTTATGTTAGTTCTGGGAATAGGAGTTCTAGTGTTTTTGATTTAATACACTCTGATGTTTGGGGACCTTGTTCTGTTAGTTCTATACATGGTTATCGTTATTTTGTGTCTTTTATTGATTGTTTCTCTCGTGTTACTTGGTTGTATTTGATGAGGAACAAGAATGATGTATTGAATTGCTTCAAAGATTTTCACAAGGCTATTCAGACTCAATACGGGGTAGTAGTGAAGGTATTGAGGTCCGATAATGGGACAGAGTATACCAACAAGGCGTTTGGGGAATGCTTGTCGGCTCAAGGGATATAACACCAAACCACATGTCCATACACACCAGCACAAAATGGAGTAGCAAATAGGAAGAATAGACACTTGCTAGAGGTAGCCTGCAATATGATGATTTCAATGAAGTTCCAAAGCCCTTGCGGGGGCAGACAGTTTTGACAGCCGCTCAATTGATCAACAGGATGCCCTCAGAAGTGTTGGAGTAGAAGTCCATTTGTGAGATGCTGAAAGGAGATAATGGTGAGATCCTTCCATTAAAGGTGTTTGGGTGTGTATGCTTTGTGAAGGATAACAGCCCGTCGGTAGGAAAGTTTGATCCCATGGCAGTAAAATGCGTTTTTGTGGGATATTTTGCTACCCAAAAAGGATACGTGTGTTGAGCCTAGTTGAGAAGAGGTTATTTGTGAATAAGGATGTGACATTTAGAGAATTTGAGTCATACTACACGCTGGAGGTGAACTCACCCTTTAGCAACTTGCCCGATACTTCATGCATGAGCCGAGAGGGGGAGAGCAGTAGTAGCGATGGTGAGAGACAGGTACATGTACCCTGTACTGTTGTGGTAGAGGAATCGGTTGAGGAACCAGAAGATGAGGAGGAGATTGAACCAGAAGGGGGTGAGACTCAAGCTCAGGGGGAGTTAAGGGTGTATATGAGGAGGAAGCAGAATGATGTAGAGGTGCTAGTAGTGCCCGCAAGTCCCTTGTCCCGGCCTACCCCAATGTATGAGACACCTACACCATCCACCTCAAACTTAAATTACACAGGTGATATGATTTCTCTGCCTTCTTCTGACCTCATGATTTTAAGGAGGACCTCTTGCAACAATGCGGAACATCCTCTTGACCGTTTTGGTTTCCCACATGATATTGCTCAGTTTGTCTCATACTCTAACATTGCATCACCTGTACATGGAGCATTCATTATATCATTGGACACTGTCTCTATACCCAAGTCTTGGCAGGTTGTTAAGGAAGATCCAAAGTGAAAGGCAACTATGCATGAAAGAGCTTGGGGCCCTTGATAAGAACAAGACATGGGAGATAGTATCATTACCAACAGGCAAGAAGGCAGTTGGGTGCAAATGGGTCTTCAAAGTGAAGCAAACTCCAAAAGGAAAAATTGACCTTTACAAGGCACAATTGGTGGCAAAGGGGAACAGTCAGACATATGGCATCGACTATGATGAGACCTTTGCACCAGTGGCAAAGATGAGCAAAGTCCGGACCCTCATCTCCCTTGCTGTGAATGGGAGATGGAAGTTACATCAGCTGGATGTGAAGAATGCATTTCTCCATAGGGACTTACTGGAGGAGGTGTACATGGAAATACCCCAGGCTTCGGCACAAAACAAACAGTAGGCAAGTTATGTAGGTTGAGGAAGTCACTATATGGATTGAAATAGTCTCCTTGAGCTTGGTTTGACAGGTTCAAGAGAGTTATGATAGGTGTGGGCTATCAGCAGATCAAAGCAGATCATACAGTATTATTTTTGACAACATGGAGGTCACACCATGATGCTTGCTGTGTATGTTGATGACATGATCATTACTGGGGATGATGAGGGAGAGATGGCTCAGTTGAAGGCGAGACTGGGCAAGGAGTTTGAGGTGAAAGATCTAGGGCAGCTAAGATACTTCCTTGGGATCGAGGTAGCTCGTGGAGAAGAGGGGGTGGTTCTGTCCCAGAGAAAATGTGTTAGACTTGCTCAAAGAGACAGGCATGCTAGGATGCAAAACAGTTACTTCTTCGATTGATCAGAAGTTCAAGTTGAGTGCAGTAGCAGGAGAGCTAATTGATCGCGAACGGTAGCAGAGGCTGGTAGGCCGGTTGATCTATCTGAGTCACACTCGTCTCGACATCTCATTTGTAGTAAGTGTGGTGAGTCGCTACATGCATGATCCTAGGAAAGGCCATATGGAAGCGGTGTACCGAATTCTGCGATATCTGAAGAGTGAACCAGGGAAAGGGCTAATCTTCAGGAAGAATGGAAACTTGGGCATTGAGGGATATTGTGATGCTGACTGGGCAAGTTGTGCTGATGATAAGAGGTCTACATCGTGGTATTGCGTGTTTGTAGGGGGCAACTTAGTCTCTTGGAAGAGCAAGAAGTAGTCGGTAGTTTTGAGATTGACTGCAGAGGCAGAGTACCAGGCCATGGCTTTAGGAGTTGCCGAGATGTTGTGGTTGAGAGCCCTATTGGTAGAGCTCAAGGTGGAACAAGGAGCCCAGATGAAATTGTGGTGTGACAACGAGTCGACAATCAACATTGTTAATAATTCGGCACAACACGACAAGACTAATCATGTGGAGATTGATAGATTCTTCATCAAGGAAAAATTGAACGATGGACTACTGAAGCTAAGTCATGTGACTACTGGAGATCAAGTGGTTGACTGCCTCAACAAGGGACTTAATTCAGTAAATTTATCTAGGTTGTGTGACATGATGGGCTTAGTGGATATCTTTTGCCCATCTTGAGGGGGAGTGTTGAGAATTGTAACAAATAAAGAGTTATATTGGTAATTAGGAATATGGAAGAAATCTAGGGTCTATTATGTAAAAGGTGTAAGGCTTTATAAAGGCCAACTCATTAATCAATAGAGAACTTTTTTGTTCAATTAAAATCTTTTATTATTATCACTATTACTGCTCAAATAATTAAAATCATTAAATTGCTTAAAGAATTAAAAAAAAGCAAAACATTTTTGCAAAAAAGCAATAAAAAAACAATCACTAAAATTATTATTATTATTGCACAAATAATGAAACCATAAAATTATTTAGAATAATTAAAAAAACTATAACAAAAGAGCAAACAAAAACAACAACAAAAAAAGACAAAACTAAAATAAATATTACGAGCATAAAAAAATAATTTAATTTGAAGAAGAGATAAAAACAACAAAAAAACATTGAAAAATACTTTAACTTAATTACAATTACAATTATAGGTTTATTTATGGAACATTGTTTGGTTTTGTAAAATTCTATTTAAAATGGATAAAGAAGAGGTCTTAAGTAAAATATTTATGGTCGGGTGATGGATGAAATGTATACAGAGAACACAAAGAGATATAACCATTATGGCAAGCATATCCACATCCACTTCTAATTAAAATTATCAATTCTATTCCATTTTTTCTAGAATGGGCGGTACATTTAGTTTCAATTCAAAAAAATAAAATGGGGTTTATTTATCTTGGAAAACACAAGGGTGGGATTACAAATATTAACATATCTTCCATTATCTATAATTAAATCACACACTTTGCTTTGTACATAACAACGTGTATGAAAGATGTTCTCCATTTGTTGATTAGTTTCATTTTCCTTGACCTAAACCTAAAGTGTGTACCTTATAACCAAAGGACTCTTCGACCAGTAACTCTTCCCCATCACTATCCTTCAATGATGACATGCCTTCACAATCAAGTATGTTACTTTTAGATTCCAAATCACTATTATCTCTAATTATCATGATTATCTTGTTTAGACACTCCAAAGTATAATGTCAATGTCCTCACACCTAAAATATTTAACATCATGAATACATTTAGGTTAAGTTTCACATTTACCTTCTACACTAGTAGTGACATCAGCTTTAGCCTTTGGTGGTTTAGTTCTAGAAGGAACAAAGGATCTCAGCTGGACAATCTCTTTAGATTCGACTTCTAAGATTATGAAAAACATGAATTAAACGCTGACCAAACATGTCTTTTCATAGGTTGTCTCTCCACCTTCGTAACCATATGAACCATGCTATCTAGGTCCACACAAGGCTCTATCTCAACCACATTGACAATGTCCTGATTCAACCTTTTTAAAAACGTAGCCATGGTAACTTCTCTATCCTCAACAATATCTTTCCATAAATCATTGCTATCTCCATGTCTTTGTGATATTCATCTACTGTCTTATAACCTTGATTTAAACCTTGGACTTTCAGGTATATGTATATGTAATATTGGTTTAGCATAAATTATCACCTCATTAAGACTTTCATCTCTTTCCAAGTTTGAACAGGTTATTCCCGATTCATCCTTCTACTAATTACAATTTGATCCCACCAAGTCAATGTATACTCCATAAACTCAATTATCACCATTTTCTTATTTTTTTTGTTCAAAATAACTATGAAAATAAAAAAATCCAATCTGACTTTTTTTTCCTACTTCAAATAAGCCTCATGATTGTTTTTACTTTGAAAGTTAGGATTTTTTAGTTAAATAATGTTCAAGCCCCCATTCATATCTTCCATAATTCCTCTTGCCAAGAAAATCCACATTCCTCCTAACCCTGTTTGCTCCAGACTTGATTACTTGGCTAGTAGATGCAAAATCATAGTTATTTTCATCTGCATCTGCATTTTCGTCAACAAACTCTTCAAAATCAAACATGTCATTTTGTACAACTATACAAACCTATTTCCTCAACGATCAACCCCCACTATGATGTTGCTCTATCAAATTCACCTCATTTTTCAGATCCTTATATATCCTAAACAAAAACTCGAGTTATTGGCCTATGACTCGCAATTGGAAAGCTACATCAACGTTTTGTGTTGCTGATTTATTGTTTTCAGATATCCTTTGAATTTTTAAAATTTAGTTAGTAGCACAAAACGTATCCCACACCTTTCATGTATCAAACAAAAAAATCAAGATTTTTCACTCTATTAAGCTTATAACGCTTTTTACCTCATAATTTGTTTTCTTTTGATTCTTTAGGAACTGAAATCAACAAATCAAAGACAATAGTTTTAGACTCAAGAATCAATAAATATATTGAAAACAAAAAAGAACAAAACTATGATTATAATTTAATGAATAATAATACAAATTCGTATGAATTATAATCAAAATAAAAACACAAATTAAAATTGAAGAGAATATTATCAAAAACAGTAACCAAAATATAATAAAAACAAAAAGATTTGGACAAAAATCAAATCATGTTTCTCTTTCCGGCACGGTGGAACTTTACTTGCTCTAAAATCCAAACTCTTATTAAAAACAGTCTTGCGAAATCAACCAGATCGAAACATGGGTCAAGGACCATCGGGCGGTCTGAATCGGCAACTCCCAGGAGACAGAAAGCAAAATGGAAGCGACAAGAAAGACAAGAAATTCCAGCCGGCGGCTCCACCAGCGCGTGTGGGCCGCAAGCAGCGGAAGCAGAAAGGTTCGGAGGCGGCTGCACGGCTGCCTACGGTGACGCCTCTTACAAAGTGTAAACTGAGACTGCTAAAACTGGAGCGAATCAAGGATTATTTGTTGATGGAAGAGGAGTTTGTGGCAAATCAAGAGAGATTGAAGCCACAAGAAGAGAAAGCGGAAGAGGATAGATCCAAGGTTGACGATTTGAGAGGCTCACCTATGAGTGTCGGAAACTTGGAGGAATTGATTGATGAGAATCATGCTATTGTTTCGTCGTCAGTTGGGCCTGAGTATTATGTCGGGATTTTGTCTTTTGTTGATAAGGATCAGCTTGAGCCTGGTTGTGCTATCTTGATGCATAATAAGGTAATTTGATTTTTTCAAAGTTTGTACCTCCAAGGGTTTTGATTAATATTTACTAGTTTCGATTTTGATTTCTGTTGCAAAGTTTCAAATTATGGTTGGTATGTTAAAATGAGGGGTTTTGCTTCATGAGTTGCTTAGGTTTAGGACATGATAAATACGAACTTTGGCATTAGGTAGTATGATTACTTTTGTTTAAGGTGTTGTAAGAAAGTAATGATCTAGGTTTGTAGGTTTGGATTGGTAATGGTTTTGTGTTGTACGGCATTTGAATTGGATATAGGAGTAGAGTCTTGCCCGCATCGTTGTGATTCTTACCTTGTGGAAACATCATTATAATATACCTTTGCTATGATCTTAATTGATTTGAACTTATCATAATGGATATTTACAACATTATTGTTAACCCTCCGTCCTAGCTATAGTTTTAATCTGGTATAATGTAATTCAAGATGATGCCATGGAAGAATTTCCGTCATTCATTACTAGATTTTAATTATAGTCTGGAAAACTTAGCATATGAAAGATTTCACAAAGTATGCTATGTGGTTTTAAAGGTTCTTGTAGAGTATGTTATTATCAGCCAGATGTTGCCCTACTGCTATTTATGTAATATGATTTGTTGCCTTGTTATAGTTTTCATGTCAATTGATGTAGTTCTCAACAATATCTCATTTAGGAAAATGGTTTTGATTAAACTTATATGCTTTGTGACTTCTTGACAGGTTCTCTCTGTAGTTGGGCTTCTTCAAGATGAAGTTGATCCAATGGTATCTGTGATGAAGGTTGACAAGGCTCCACTAGAATCTTATGCTGACATAGGTGGTCTAGATGCCCAAATACAAGAAATCAAAGAAGCAGTTGAGCTTCCACTGACCCATCCTGAATTATATGAAGATATTGGTATTAAGCCTCCTAAGGGGGTTATATTGTATGGAGAACCTGGGACTGGCAAGACCTTGCTTGCAAAGGTGTGCAATCAAAATATTTTTTCCCAATTGGATTGTTGCAATTCAAGTTGTCGTCTTTGGTCTGGCATTGAATCCAACTTAAGCTTTTATAATTGGCTTTTGCTGCTGTGTCTCTTCTTGAAAGCCATGTAAATACTAATTGCAATTGACTGTTTTTAAACCTATAAATTTCTGATTATAACTTTCATCACATAATTTTGTGTCTTTCCATGATTTGAGCATAGAGATTGTGTTTCCAAAATTATTGACTTACAACTTTACTCTTAAATTTACAGGTATTTTTCATAATACAATAATACATTTCTTTTTCTTATGCTTATAAGCATACAAAAGAATGTAGATGGTTTGTTTACTTTCTGGTGTTGCTCTATTGTATCACTTCTGCACATTTATATGATTTTTACATGATATATAGCCATGTAATCAAAATTGGGAAAAATGTTTTTCCCTCTCACTATTTTCTCTGTAATGGTACGACATTATGATTTTATTTAAGTGGAGTGAACTAAGACTGACCTTGTAAGCCTCGGTGGTTTTCCAGGCAGTGGCTAATTCAACATCAGCAACTTTCTTGCGTGTTGTTGGAAGTGAATTGATTCAAAAGTACTTGGGAGATGGCCCAAAACTTGTGAGAGAACTTTTCAGAGTTGCTGATGATCTCTCTCCATCAATTGTCTTCATTGATGAAATTGATGCTGTTGGTACAAAGAGGTGAGTTTGTAAAATTTACAGATTACTCAAAATAATGGAAGAAATAGAATATCTATGTTATACTGATGTAATTTGAAACGTTTCTGATGTAACGTCTCATAGGTATGATGCCCATTCAGGTGGTGAACGTGAAATTCAAAGGACAATGTTGGAACTACTGAACCAGTTAGATGGTTTTGATTCAAGAGGAGATGTCAAAGTGATTCTTGCAACCAATCGCATTGAAAGCCTTGATCCCGCTTTGCTTCGACCTGGTCGAATTGATAGAAAGATTGAATTCCCTCTTCCTGATATCAAAACAAGGAGGCGTATCTTCCAGGTAAGCATGACTTGATTATGGGAAGCAATGTATTGGAGATCTTTCCATTTGACTATTTGTGATCTTATGCCTCACCACTTTTTTTTTTCACCTTTGAATCTGTTAAGCGCACTTTTACAAGTAATCTCGATATTTGGATTGTAGATACACACAACAAGGATGACATTGGCTGATGATGTGAACTTAGAAGAGTTTGTTATGACCAAGGATGAGTTCTCCGGAGCAGATATAAAGGCAATATGTACTGAAGCTGGGTTGCTTGCTTTACGAGAGCGGCGCATGAAGGTGAGTCATGTTTTTTGATTTCCTTGTCGGTGAGAATACTTGGTTCTCTTTTCTAGATTTAGATAAGTCCAATCTAAGTAAGCTCCCATTGCTCAAATGAGAAGCAGTCTCTGGTGGAGTTTTTATGCCATCTGCTGGTTAGCAGGCTTGTAGCTAGTCTATTTGAGATATGGTCAAACCACCTAATAAGACTTTGACTAGCAGTATTAACAACCTCAAAAGCTGGCTAGTCTAGCGGTGCTGCACTTGATAGCATTCTCAAGTGAATAGTTTCAAATCCTAATCCTAGTGACTTTAGTTTCCTATGTTATTATGTAGTGGTGGTGGTTTGACATTCTCAATTGAATAGTTTCAAATCCTAGCGACTCTAGTTTCCTATATTATTATTAGTGGGTGGTCTTTCACTCACCATGTTGCCAAATGGTTCATTAGGGCTCCCCCCCACCCAACACACACACACACACAAAAAAAAGAAAAAAAAAAGAAAAAAAGAAAAAAAAAGACCTTCCAATCCTTAATCCTGGCGTCCCTGCAGTTACTTATTTGCTTTCTTGTTAGCTTGAGCTTTGAACCACATATAGTCAGTTATTGAGTAGACCTAAGTTATGACAAACATACTTATATAGGAGGTAATACAAATACCTCCCAAGATACACTAAAATCAGATTTCAATGGTTTGCATCTTGACCCAACTAGAACCTGTCTTGGAGTATCAAAGTTACATGCTATGATCACCCTCAACATATTGATCAATCATTCGAAGAGTCTATAAGTTTAATTAAGAACTTAGTATGTGAATCACTCAACAACACAAAATTGCAACAATGTTGATTTCTATATTAAAAATAGTTTTTTTTTTTAAAGTTGTTATGAAAGAGTATTTATACTAGAAAGAATCTTAAGTCTAATATGATATCCTTAGTGATTATGAATAAACCTAATAATCTAATGAGCCTAAATTTAAATAATGATCCTAATATCTCTAAAAATCACCTAATTATAACTAAAAGATAAATAAAACAATAACTCAACTAATTTAAATAAAATTAAAGTTTTTTTTTTTTGAAATCTCTTAGGATAATTGAGGCCAAACTTCAATCAACACACATTCTCCAAGTTCTATTTTTTTAGGTACTAAAAGTACGAGAATAACACAGGAACTCATGCTCTCAAATATACCCCCTGGACATAAACTTCACTTACCTTTGGAGCTCTTACTTCCTTAGGATTACTTCTATAGGCTGGTCTATTAAGAATAACTGAACTTGGTACTGGGTCAACTAGATCTATTCTTCTTATAGGTGACAATCCACTTGGACTTTTATTAGGAAATTCATCTTCAAATTCCAATAACAAAGAAACACAAAAATTAGGAACACATGAATCAAGTTTGTTAGTGTTAAGATGTCTTTTTATACAAGAGTAAAATCAAAGATATCAGAAAAATAAACGTGTAAGATTATTTTGTTTTGCATAAAAATTAAGGCATTTCTCCACCTTTACTACTCTTTTCTCACCATTTGTTTCTTCTCTCCACTCATTTTTTCTCCACACTTTGCCTTTTATTTACTTATTTTTTTGGCCGAGCCTTCAATTTTTTCTTTAATGGTCAGAACTTTACTCGTTTTCACTCATAACTCCATTTATTTTCACTTAGTCTCACATTCTCACCATTATTTTGTAACAAGGTGTGTTTGGCTTCTTTTGTTTTAATCACCTTCAATTGATTTTCATATATATATTTTTTAGGTTTCAAAGGTGTCGACTTGTATGTCTTTCTTCCTTTCGATTGTATATCTATTTTGAAAATCATCATACATGATCTTCCTATCAAATTGCCATGATCTCCCAAATAATGTGTGTAACATGCATATGAACAATATCTCACAAAACATTATTCTCCATACTAAGATTAAAACGTATTTAGTCACTCTAACTTATCTATATTTATTCAACCATTGCAACTTATACAGTGTAACATGCTTACTAGTAGTTAAGTTCAAGTTTCTAACTAAAGTTATGCTAGCAACATTAATACAATTACCATTATCAATAATCATACTATATATTTTATTTTTTATGTGGCATCTTGTATGAAAAATATTATTTTTTGTTAACATCTACAAAACGAACTTGAGCAAATAAGATCATATAATAAAGGATTCATCATTAACAACATATTTAACATCACCAGTGTCTTCAAGTTTTAACATGCTTTAACATTAAGATTCATCATTATTTGACTCTACTTCATCATCTCTAAAAATTATATTTTTTTTTATTTGGACACTTAGATGCATAATGTCCAAGTCTAGCTTATACTTATGTTGAATATTTTTCTTTTATTTTCCTCTATTGTTGTAACTTGTTTTTTTTTTAACATGAGAGAGTTCAACTTTAGGTACTGTTATTGACTTTGTTTGTGCATTACTCTCTTGAAACTCTACTTCCAACCCCAAGATGGTCTTGTAGTACATTTTTATTTCAATTGTTTTTTCCACCTTTATTGACCATATGCGCCATATCTTCAATTTCTAAATAATGTTGGAATTCAACCACAAAAATAATATTTCCATGTAAATTTTGTCATTATGGCTTCCCTATCTTCATAAATATTAGCTCTAATTATAATTATTTTTATCTCCTTAAAATAGTCACCGATGCTCTTAGAGACCTGAGATAAAAATTGCAATTTGTTATATTGTTTTTTATAGTAATGGGATAAACCTTGTTCTCATGTTTACTTTCATCTCTTCCCATATGTCAACGATTCTTTCTCCATTATGCCTCTTACTTGTAACAAGTTGATCCCACCAAATAATAACATAATTAGCAAATTCAACTACAACCAATTTGGATATCAATGACAATTGATACAAATTCCATCATTTCCTAATCCTAATACGTCTCTAAATCTTTCTTTCAATGAAATGTTGGAATTTAAATTTTATGCTACATAAATTACAATCTAAATCATTGTGTTCATCAAATTCCTCCCTTGGTTGAAATTTGTTTTGGCCAAAATCAACAACCAAACTCTCTCCTTGATTGTGTCTTATATAAGAAATTTTGGTGTGTATGAGACTTTCTTCCATGATTAGCTACATCCTCATTATCATTGGAGTTTTCAGCAGCATTTTCACCTGGAAGAGAAAATGCTCGTCTAGAGGAGACATTCTAACATCATTTTTCTTTTGACTAGAAACATCATGTCTATTAATCATCTTAGTACTCATTTTATCCATCTTTCCCATTAATGCCCCAATTATTACCTTCTACTTATCTTGTCTTTCTACAAGATACTTTACCTTTGATTGTTATATTTTTTTATGACAATGTGAATACTTGCAATAAATGTTAGTAGAAAAAAAAAGTTTTCCGACACATTCTCACACATGTTTACACTCGATGTAATGTCACTCCATCCGTGGTTTACATAATTCAATGGTGTTTTTTTACTCTAATAATCTTACTATGTCTCCATGCTTGGGTTCTAAAATGTAACTTGACAACTTATCAAGTAATCAATCAAAACAATACAATGTAATGATTTTATAATAATGAAGAATCAAGAATCAAGAAATACATGCCTAATAAAAAAATATTGAGGATAAATTTAGGAATAACAAAAAACATTCATGTGAAATATAATGAAAAAAACACAAAATAAAAACAATGGAGTTTATGTTAAAGATTCAAAGAAAACTAGTTAAATCAAGAAATCAAGATTTATCTCCAAGACAAAAATTAAAATAAGCAAGAAGGATCTATACTAACCAAATTTTATTGAAACAAGGCAAGATAATCTAGGAAAAACAAGAATTCAATTCGCTAATATAAAAAATTGGTACGTACCTATTTGAAAAAATCAATAAAATATTCAACTCTTTTTACCATATCTAAATTTTAAGGGATTGTATTCGGTTATTCCCTAGCTTGTTAATTTAATCAATTCAGGCAAGTTTTCCTTTAGTTTTTTTTAATCCCCATTCGACAAGACCTAAATTTCTTTTCCTTTTTATTTTTCCACTCAAGGTCAAAACCAAGAAAAAGGATGAAGATCAAAAACGTAATTTTTCTTTGATGTGTTCGGCAACATCAAGAAACTAAGTAAGATTGTAAATTTAATACAAGGTTTGACGCAAACTTTAAAATAATAAAAGAAAAATAATTTTTTTTACATAAGAAACAAGACCCTAGCTGAAACTAAAAAGAAAAAAAATAATCAAGAAATGACAAATTAAAGATTAAAGTGATATAACCTGATAATATCACATGCTATGATACTAACTTATGCAGACACCTAATATGAGATAAAATCAGATTTGAACTTGACCCAACAATTGCCTTGGAAAACCAAGGTTAAACACAATGATCATCCTTACCTAATGCTTTGAGACGTGAACAAGTAGGTATAAATTCACAACAAAGTTGATCAATCATTCAAAGACTTTGCAAATTCAATCTAGAAATCAATGAGAATCACTTAACCATACAAAAGATAACAAAAATATCATTTTCATTATTAAAAAATGTTATATTTTGTTTTAAAAAAAACTACAATGAATATTTATACTAGAAAAACTCTAAACTCTTAATATGATATCCGTAATGAATATGGATAAACCTAATAAATAATAATAATAATAATAATAATAATCTAATGAACATAAATTTAAATAAAAATCCTAATGTCTTAAATGCATAAGCTAAAAGACAAATAAAATAATAGCCCAACTAATTTAAATAGAATGAGAGTTGCTTTTGTAATTTGTTGGTAGATTCGAAACCCAACTTTAAACACATGGTTCTCTCTCGTTTCAATGAATTAGGAGTGTAATATATCGTAGGAAAACTATGGATATCCACCGTAAATAGAACTGCATTAAAAATCTTTTTATAGCTCAAAAGAGTAGTGAAAGTTCAAAACTTACAAATTTGAATATTTTAGTCCCAAGCCTTTTTAATAGATGAACTAAAATCTCTAACAGATCTTTTGTTGATGTTGTTTGAATCGTGTCACATTGGTTTGTAGTTTTGATACGAGATTTTGGCCTAATTTGCATGGGAACTTGATTTTCTAGTGTGCTTTCAAGGTGTTTCTCAAAGATGTGCTTGTTTCTAGGTACATTGTATAGTGATCCTGATTTCAAAATTCTGCCCTGCAGGTGACACATGTTGACTTCAAGAAGGCTAAGGAAAAAGTGATGTTCAAGAAAAAAGAAGGGGTGCCTGAAGGACTTTACATGTGATGATATTGGTCATCACATCACTCACATCACTCAAAAGTCCATTCTTGTTTATTGCAAGTCAAGTTACTTTTTCTTAGACTTTAAATACAAGGTTGTCTACTTGTGAATTAAGATTCTAATTGTGGGACATCTTAAATTTAGTTGCAATCTACATGATGCTCTTTTGTAGTGGCTAAAACATAAAATCAAAGGCATACAACCCTTTTTATTTCAATAGCAATTATGGATGTTACACTATCACCAAAAAGAACCTTGCTTTCAATGTTACTTGCTACTTGGTTTCTAGCAGTCTCTTAGTGAGCGGTTAATGAATTTGCTTAGAAAAAGAATTGATGTGTACTAAGCAACTAAAATTCGGTTCTCCTATATCAATGCGAGATGGAAGCAAAGCCAAGTTATATCTACTTAACTCTTTAAATCCTTATTTTGGGACTTTTCATACTTTATTTTGGGATCAGTAGGAGTTCAAATTCAGGCAATGCTCTTTAGGAATATTCATGGTGACAAAATATAGCAAGAGAAGTTGTGGTTTATTGCATTTTAATTACACAACTAAAAAAAGATTGGGGTTTTTGAATAGTGCATGCATATTATTGCTTTTCTCTATGTTTAATAATGATATATATATATTTTTTTTCATTTTGATCATCATTTGTTTTTTCATGCTCAGTGTTTTTTTGATTGGTATTTTCTATTCTTTGCATTTCGTGTGAAGGTTTCTATAAGATTTTAAAGTTGGATGGTGGGTCTAATTTGTAGCTTTAAGGTTAATTAAGAGAATAAGCACCAAACTAAGAACAAAAAACCAATCCATTAAAGACATGGCTAGTCGTATGGATTAACAATTCATGAATAAGAAGTATGGATTGATGTCACGCTATGGATAGACGTATGGGCTTTCATTCATACGTCATGAAGTCAATCCGAAACTTTGGTTACAAATGTTTTATAATCATAGCGTGCATTCTACTACTTATTTTTCACCATTTGAGAATGTGTAGGATTTAACCTTTTAGTTCCCATATTTGATGTCATTACCTCTTGATGAAATGGTTACTTTGGATAGACATCATAAATAAAAGGTGGTAAAGACATTCCATGAGAGTGTACGACAGTAAATTGAAAATTAGAATTGTGTGTAAGCAATAAAGCTAATAAGAGGTGCAAACAAATTTTCTTTTAGCCTAGTGATCGGGAGTGGGTGTATATGCACAAGGAGTGATTTCCACCCCCTTAAAGTGCCTAAACTCTATGAATGACAAACTCTCTCTTTCTAATTCTTGAAGTTCTTTTGAATGATAACATACAAAAGCTGTGTTGAAGTCCTATTACTACTCTCAACCAAGGCAAATAATTAAACTCATTCAATAAGATTGAGCTTAATCTTTGATTTGGGTTTACATCTACCTCAAATAAGTTTGTTGCAAGAATAACCTGTGAACTTTCTGCTTCAGATGCAAACGAGTTATCTTCAACCATTCTCAAGGTGCAGACAAACACAAATGGAGTTAGTGCAGAAGAGATTATTTTCCCTGCTCTGACACCATGTAGAAATCGAAAAGATAATTTTTGTTGTATTGTATATTTGTCATAACTTTATTACAGAAGCAGAAGATGTATATATAATAGAGGCTAGTCCTCTCAACAAGAAAAAAATAACCTTAACCGACATCCTTAATGAGGACAAGACCTCTCATCCTATGAATCTATGCACAATTACAGAGAATTCAACTTTTGATCATGAATCAATACAACATACTACACAATAAACAACACTCTGCCTACAAGCAGTAGTGCAGGTTGCTGAAAATACACGATAGAGAAATTCACAGAAGGCACACCCTAATATGCATAAAGGAGGAATATTGATTACCCGTTGGACAAAATCCAACACCTTCCAATACTGTCCATGCACTTTTTGGGGGGTCAGTTTACAACCAGTTTCAGGAGACATCAATCTGCATAAAAATTGCTGGAAGAAAAGAGCTTTTAGCCCAACAAATGCATCTTGAGCGAATGGTACATGGCTTTCAAGTTCCTGCAGATAAAAACCAACTGACTGGTTTTTCTTTAGTTCAGAATCAATTGGATTGATGTTTCCAAAAACACTTAAAATAGTGTTAGAAACAAATTTTCAAGTGCTGATAGATTTGCCAGAATATAAACTTGTTAAGGCACTGTCTCTGCTAAAATTATGCCTAAATCATTTGTTTTAGAGGTGATGGCTTTTCAAGGATAGCTATGTACTCTGAGAAGAGGTTCATGATTCCTCTGAGGATGGAATCTTCTAATTGAAGTGCAATCAAGGGGGTAACATCTCCAGTGATAGCCTAAACCAAAAAATAAAGATATTAGCAGAATTGCATACGATATGAGCATACTTCATAATCTTTGTTTCTTTCCCACTTTTGTCAGTTTTGAAGAATAAAACTATGTCATGACACCTAAAGGAGATATATAAAGGGTATTTGAATTCTTAATCTACCTCCATTGATCTCTCACTCGTGATACTTTTTACTGTAAATAAGCAAGCAAACCTGCAACACAGTTACAAGCTTCCTACCGCTGCTGGTGAGAAGGCAAAATTCTGGTCGTTCCCCAATAACCATCAGTTTCAGTAAAGATGCCGATGACTTTCTTGAAATGGTCTACATGTATCACAAGAACGTCTTACATACAAGGGTGAACATGCTCAATCAAGCATGGCCTCAACACCAATCTCTGAGTTTCTAACATAGAGAAATATGACAACGCAAATTACATAGATTCTACAGCTGTGGACAGTCTGCTGCTTACCTCCGAGATAGATATAACATATCTAGCAAAAGAAACAGCAAAGACTTCAATTTCTTCATAGACCCACTGAATAAATTCTGAAGCAAAAGGGGAGGTTTTATTAAATTTCATCCACGAGAGAATGAAGAAACAGAGGAGATTGTGAAAATGAACAATGTTCAATTTTCTGATTAAATTGATCACTGTGATTACATTGTTTATATATGCATAATCTAATTCTGTTATGTATTTAAGAACTAAATAACTAATTAACAGAACAACTAACTAACAGAATAACAAACTTTTTAACTGTCTCAACATGCTTTACATATGTTGCTTGCTGAAGACGTCATGCTTGAAGTTTGCCTTGCTGCTTCTATTTCTGGGTTTCTGCATGAGGATTGCCTTGCTGCTCTACTTTTATTTTTGAGCTTGAACATGCTGCTGTTGTTGCATTCATGTGCATATATGAACATGACAACATGAATGATTCATGAACATTCATCAATGTCAATAGGTTTCTCCATGCAGCTTGAGAAATCATAGAAAAAACAAACCTAGAAAGTTCCCTGATGTACACCCCATGTAAAAACACCTATGAATTTTACAAATCATGTATTCCACTTGCAATACGCGAATGTTAATACTTCAACAAACTGAATTGCTAGATGACTTTCACCTAGTCTGCAGATTCCAACCAGTGCCTTTTGAAGTTCAGGGGCATTTATTCTTGAATTTTCAGCCACCAGAGTTGATTACAACGTCAGCATTGCTTTCATATTAGAAATCACAGACTTATATAATATCAAGACATCCGATGGAATATCGCCTGATTCAACCATCACTCTTTTAAAATTCTCTTCCTCCATTTCTAAAATGGCTATTGCTTCATCTATCCTTTTTTCTGACAGTAGAATGTCCAGAATTTCTAAAATGTCATCGATGTGAGTTTTCAACTGACTTGAGGGAGGTGCCTCGTCCAATTCAGATTCTTTAATGAATGATTCCATTGTTTTCTCTGATAACAACTTCAAGCACACATCGTTAATCAATTCTTTTATTAGCCCTTTTTGTGTAGAAACTTGCGTTTTAAGTTTCATCTGCTCCTTTACCATGTCCTTTACTTCCTCAGATACTCTACAAAATCAGAATATATATATATATATAGTAGATGATGGATCATTTTACACTAAAATGAA
The DNA here is from genome assembly GCA_032356905.1 of Salix exigua. NCBI lineage: Eukaryota > Viridiplantae > Streptophyta > Magnoliopsida > Malpighiales > Salicaceae > Salix > Salix exigua. Next base: position 13,159,131 of record CM063601.1, read on the forward strand.
ACAAAAAGATGAATATATACCCAAGAAATGAAGAATAATTAGAGAAGATGTTTCAAAGAAAATCATCATCCGATAATGCCTTGAAGATGATTCCATGGGAATCAATTTCCATCAAGTAGCGAAGGATGGTAAAAATGGATTTTGATTCACGAATTTATAAGATAATAAGGAGGAGATATGTTTGGAATTTTATTGAAAAGACATCTTTAAGATTCAAATTTGTGTTAATTTAGCATAAACACAAAAAGATTTTAGGGATGTCTCCCTAGCCATTAAGGAGTACTATTTTCATTCTAGTACTCGTTAACAGAAAAGTCATGAATATTAAACATTTATTGTGTAATACTCACCAATACAATAATTAAAGATATTTTTTAGTCCAATTACTCGATTCAATTTTACCATAAAACAAATGAACCACATCAAGACTTCTTTCATAAACCTTTTTTTAGAATGACCGGGATTGAATCACTAATAAAGGTTTAACTCGCTAAAGTAAACTCCTTATCACCCGATAAACAAACCATTAATAGATTAGGCATTATAAGCCATTAGCAATTTAAGACAAGATCAACAATGCTACTTATCTCAAGTATGATTGATGCGAACCTTGTGATCACGTGGTCACGCAATCCATAACAAAGAATGAGATCTGATCTCGAAAAGCCGAAATAGGTTTGATAGGACTGTGACACAATGGAAACCTGCCCCAAGGCACCAACACTATTGGAATGGGTAGAATGACGTCACAAAGCCAGTTAATCTTTGATAAGTCGGATTCAGAGCGTTTAAGAACTAAAGATGCAAGAATCACTCTCACACATTAATTGAAAAGTTCATAGTTATAATTCATCAATGGCTGTCGAAATTCAGCTAACATGAGTTTAAATAGTCTTTGAAAAACTAACCCTAATGAACCGTGTACTTAAATGAGGTGCACTCAAAACTGACCCAAAATCCTAAATTAAAAAGCTCATGACTTAATCCATACAAATCTTGGATCCATCCAGCCCAAACAAGTCTTGGGTTATAACTAACAAAATTAAATAAAGTCCATAAGGTTTATTTATCGCCTTCCATCCAGCCCATCAATCTCATGTCTCCAGTCCTCACTTCATGGCCCAAAAAAAGTTCGGATGGACCCCTCCTGCACATAGATAATATGTTCTAGGGTCTCCTCTTAGTACTTTAATGGTCCTTGCTATTCTGATTGGGTTCAAACCTTCAAAACCACTAATCAAGCCCTAAACATGTAAGACTCCTTGCTGGTGTTTCTGGACCGGTTCACATCATCCCCTCTCTCCTAAAAAGGATTCAACTTTGAATCAAAATCATTATGTTGTTGATGGCTCGACAATCAACACATATCCTCCATGTTTCATCATTTTAAGGCATGAGTAGCATAGGTACAACACAAGGCTTATACTCTCACGAAAATATCTCTTATCTATTAGCTCATAAACTTGCCTTTAAAGCCCCGTTGTCTCCTCTAGATTGCTTTTGTAGGTTGTCGATTAGGAATTGAAGCTACAGGTACGAAATCAATCTGATGATCAATCCCCCACAATGGTGGTATCCACTTGGATTATTGTCGGGGAACAAATCATCAAACTCATTCAACAAAGAAATAACAACACTAGGCACCCTATGATCAAGATCTTTAGTGTAAAAGTAAGTCTCTTTATACACAAGTAAAATCATTGACTTATTTGTGAAATATGCAGATTTGACCTCACCCTTTTTATCATAAAAATTAGGTTGTTACTTTAGTTTTTCCACATAATTCTCATCACTCATCCTGCCTTTCTTCTCTCTTGTTGTCTTACCTCCACTCTCGGCCAGATTTGGGTGTTTTTGAGCAGTGGTTGAATGGTCTGATTTGTTTGGAGTGTTGGTCGAATATTTGTTTGTGTTTGGATGGGTGGGTGAAGAGGTTGTAGCAGTTTGGGTTCTGGCCGAATCTTATGGTCTTCTCTCCACATGTTCCTCACCTTGATTTTCTCTCCCCATCGGCTCTTGATCACTTTTTAGCTTTGTTTGAATACACCTGTTTGGGTATAAAAGGTACAAGAGTGATTGTTTTACGATATTTTATAATGGTATACTTATTTTTAACATCATTATGAAATGCCTTCCTGTCATATTGTCATGGTCTCCCCAACAAGATGTGACTTGCTTGCATTGGTACCACACCACACAAAATTTCATCAATATATTTCCCAATCGAAAATAGAACCACAACTTGTTTAGTCACTTTCACTTCACCATTATCATACAACCGCTACAATACATATGGTTTCACATGCTTAACGGTACTTAAATTCAGTTTACTAACAAGGATAGTATTGCAAACATCAACATAACTTCCATTATCAATAATTAAACCACACACCTTACTTTATACGTTACAACACATATGGAAGATGTTCTTTCTTTGTTGATTAGATTCATTTTTATTGACCTCAACCTGAAGTGTGCGCCTTATAACCAAGGACTCTACAACCGGTAATGCTAACTCATCCACATCATTATCCTCTAATGGTGACATGCCTTCACAATCAGATCTATCACTTTCAGATTCCATATCACCATCATATCTAATCATCATGATTCTCTTATTTGGACACTCCGAAACATAATGTCTGTGCCCTTAACACCTGAAACATTTAACATCACGAGTATGTTTAGGTTGAGTTTTACATTTACCTATGGCATCTGTAGGGACATCAAATTTAACTGTTGATGTTTGAGTTTTAGAAGGAACAAGGGATCTCGGCTAGATAATACCCTCTCTTTTTATATTTGTTTTCAATGATGATGAAGAACCCGAATTAAATCCTGGTCGAACATATCTCTTCCTAAGTTGTCTCTCCACTTTCATAGCCATATGAACCATGTCCTTAGCTCTACATAGTGTTGTAGCTCAACCACATTAGCAATATCCCGATTCAATCCATTAAGAAATCTAGCCATGGTGGTTTCTCTATCCTCAACAACATTAACTCGAATCATTGTTATCTTCATCTCTTTGTAATATTCATCTACTGTCTTATAGCTTTGTTTCAGGTATTAAAGCTTCAGGTATAAGTCTCTATAATAGTGGTTTGTCACAACTCGTCTTCTCATTAAAACTTTCATCTCCTCCCAAGTTTATACGGGTCACTCACCATTCCTCCTCCTAATGATTACAATCTGATCATACCAAATCATCGCATGCTATGTAAACTCAATCATCACCCATTTCACCCTTTTTTTTTTTGTTTAGAATAGCTATGACAATAAAAAAAATCAATCTACTTTTTTCTCCTGCTCCAAATAAGTTTTGGTATCATTTTTACCTTGAAATTTAGGAATTTTTAGTTTGATGGTGTCCCCATTGATATCTTCATAATTTCCCATGCCACAGAAATTCACATTCCTTTTAACTCTATTTGGCCTGATCTGATTCCTTAGCCAATAGATGCAAAATCATAGCCATCTTTGCCCACATATGTGTTTTCATCAACATACTCTTCAAACCTACCCCAAGACACCAACACTATTGGAATGAGTAGAATGATATCACGAAACTAGTTAATCTTCGATAAGTCGGATTCAGTTCGTTCAAGAACTAAAGAATGCAAGAATCACTCTCACACATAAACTGAAAAGTTCAGAATTAAAATTCATCAACGGCTGTCAAAATTCAACTAACATGAGTTTAAATAATCTTTGAAAAACTAACCCTAATGGATCCCTTATGTGGACTTAAACAAGGTCCACTCAAAACTGACCTAATATCTTAAATTGAAAAGCCCATGACTTAATCTAAACAAATTTTGGATCCCAACTTAAAACAAAGTCTTAATTAAGACCAAACAAGCCTTGGGCTGTAACTAACAAAATTAAATAAATAAAGCCCATAAGGTTTATTTATTATCTTCCATCCAACCCATCAATTGTTCCATTTATTTTATGTTATTTTTTTGGGTGCCAAATTGTTTTCAATATATTTATTTGTGCTTTTGTATGTAATATAATTATTTTAAATTGATAGAAATAACTCCTCCATTATACATAGAGGGTTGATTTATTATTAGCAATGGTATCAATGCATTGTTATGTCATTATTGATGTGTATTGCCATGATTGAGTAATGCAACAATTTGAATCACACCAACATATTCTTAATGATATTGAGATAATTGATGACTGAATGCTATTAATCATCAAGGTAAAAGAGATGATGATTGGTTGGTAGTTCCCATGGACTATCACAATCTTTGTCATGCAAGGAAAAATATTTACAAAGTGATATCCTCATATTGAGTTGGATTTTCTCATGTCTTGGTATGTGAACATGATAAGAAAATTCACTACACCATTGTGAGAGTGTATTTTGAGAAGTCCACATGATCCTCTACGTAATTTAACATGTAATCCAAATAATCATGATCCTTATGTACCATGATGCAACAAATTAGCATGGATTAATTTGTTTTATTTGTATAAAATTTGTATTTATACATTATAAAATGATGAATTATTTTGTTATATATTAGGTGAATTTCTTAATAGGTAAGGGTCAAAGAACTATGATTGTGGTTCATAATACTATTGATGATGTTGTGTGCTATTCTTCACCTAACAGGGGTGGAGGGATGGGCTTTTGAACATTGCAGTAGAAAAGATGATATTATTTATTGCTCATGGTTCTTATAAGGCAAGCTCAATGACAAGTTGGTTTACTAGATGTTGTTACATGACATACTTGAATTGAGATTGTTTATTATAATGAATTGTTTTAATAAGAATTGAGTTGTTTAATTATGAAATAAATTGATATAAACTTCTAATTTGTGTTAGACTTTTTGTGATTTATGTTGATGACAACTTGTTAAGTTAAACTGTTGTATTTGAAATTGTGTTTTAATTGGCAAGGGGATGAAAAATCCAGGATAACTACATTTATGTTGGTTGAGTAAGCACCTGTTTGGCACACCAGTGCGTTTGCCGTTTGCCATTTGAGATGAAGGTTCAGTATTTGGTAACAACAAAACGCCATTTAAAATGAGTGGGACCCACGGTTTTTTTAGTCCGAACGGCGTTTCAAGAAAAGCACCTGGGAGATGCTTTTCAAACGCCGGTCGGGACTCAGTTTTGATTAACGAAAAAAAACATCTCAAAAATATTACCGTTGAAAAATAAACCCTATCTTATCCTCTCATCTGCGCCCCATCCCTTCCCATCCTCTGCATAAAACGACCCACAGCTTCGAAGATTTGATTTGATTTTGTAACCCAGAACAGCGAGTAACTCATCCATGCCACCTGCATCTTGATCGTCTTCGACCCATAATTTTCCTTTCCCGATTGCCATTGATGAAGAAGAAGATTCAGCTTTGTTGCCATTAGAACTCCCAGCACCACCAATGGTTTCTTGATGCTCTCTCTTCATTTTAGGTGTTTTTTCTTGATTGCTAAAGAAAAAGGATTCAAGACAGAGAGGGAGGGTTTCTTTATGGTTTCATTTCATACCCTGGTGTTCTGGTTTTATTTTTTGAAAAAGAAAGAGAGAGAAGCTCGTGAAGAAATGAGAGAACAAGAAGGGGCTGGAAGTGGAAGGGATAAGGAACAATGGAGATGACTTTATTTTTCTCTGTCCTTTATTATATTTTATTATTTTATTTTTAGGTTTGTGAAAGTGATGATATATTTATGCTTCTCTTGCCTTTCTATCTTTAGTAATTAATTAAATTAATTAATTGTTTTAGTAAAAGTTTAGATTTTTCATCACATATAAATTATCGAAACATGGCACAAACATTATATTCATCTTGCTGGGCATGTGTGTATATATATATGCCTGGGCGTGTGTGTCTATATATATATATATATATATATATATTAAAATAATCTAAAAATTAATTAAAATATATAAAATATATTTTTACCAGATATTATTCCTTATATTATGAAATTATGATTATTAATACAATATAAATATATAAATAAATATGTGTGTATATGTCTATGCCCTTTAAAGTAATAATAATTAAACACAATTATTTTTTGTGTTTTAAATTTGCTTTTAAAACAATCAAAAAAATAAATATTTAAATTAATTATTTTGATATATCAATGTCAAAATATATTTTAAAAAATCAGCCATTACTATAATATATATATATATATATATATATATATATACCCTTTTAAGTAATTTCACAAGTTAAAAGCAGTTTGTAAAATTTAGAAACCAAACACCAAAACTCATTTTTCTTCAACCTTCAACTCAACCACAGTTTTAACCAAACACTTTCTATTTTTAAAAACTCCATTTTAAAAACTTTATTTTTAAAACTCCATTTTTTCAACCACAACCACAATCGCTACCGCTATACCAAACAGGCCCTAAATGACACATGCACTTATTAAAACCACATTTACTACATGTGATATTAATAGGAACATTTACACGAGTTCATAAATTGTACTAGATTAAAAAATATTTTTCTTAACGTGTTAGTTCAAAAATATTTTTTTGCTATAATGCTTAATATGAGAAAAAGAAACTCTACCTAGTGATCCTTCTAACTAAAAAAATTTAAAACGGAGATATTATTTGTATATTTTGTTCTTTCTAAAAATTAAAATTTTTCATAATTATCATCTATTGATCTTCCTTGGATGTAATAAATTCATTTTTTTTCTAATTCTAAAACCTGCTTTTCCATTATGTTGTTATTTTTTATTTTTCCAAATTCCACCATCAATAATTGCAGGAATATTTTGATTGAAAAGAGAAATGAAATTAATCCGAAAATGAAGTTTTCAAATCATGGGCCATCGACGTCGTGACGAATTCAAAAGGGCATGCATGAGAAATCGATGGAGTGACGTGCCGTCTAGTGGATTTGACATGTCAATCAGCGAACAACACGTGAAATTGTGAATATTCGTTCTAACTCCAAAAACCAACCAATCAAAACACCTGAAAATCTCTCAACTGCAAAGCAAAACAAAAAAAGAAAAAAGAAAATAGAAAACGAAAAACGAGTGAGATGAAAGATGAGAGCAAACCTCCACATCGCCACCATTTTGGTGGTTCTACTTATGCACGGAACGCTGCATAATACCTCCGTTGACGGCGGAGAGTTCAGCGGAGACTACTCCATGTTATCCGGAATTATAATTCCAGGATTCGCATCTACTCAGCTTAGAGCGTGGTCTTTCCTTGATTGTCCTTACTCTCCTCTCGACTTCAACCCTCTCGACTTGGTCTGGCTTGACACGACCAAAGTAAGTATAAATAAAAATACTCCTTTTTGTTTTTAGCTGCAGGAATTTCTAGATGAAGTTCTGTTTGGTTTCCGTGAAACTGAGGCCAATCTAGAAAATATGATGAACAATTTTTTTTAACAAGATAAATTTTATCCAATAATAGACAATTTTTTTTTATTGTACTGGTTGAATCAGGAATTTATTCCAAACTTTTTGGCTTTTTTTAACACATTTCTTTTCGTACGCTAACAGCTAGTGGTCGATGAATATTATTGATTAATAGTGAAGGAGCTGATGTTAATTTGTAATGCATTATGCAGCTTCTTTCTGCAGTTAACTGTTGGCTTAAGTGCATGTTACTTGACCCTTACAATCAAACAGACCATCCTGAATGCAAATCGCGTCCCGATAGTGGTCTTTCTGCTATTACGGAGCTTGATCCCGGTTACATCACAGGTTTTTTCCCTGTTTTTGTCTTGCATTTTAATTAATTATTTGAATTTAATGGCTTTTAGTGTATTCAGTTTGAGCTGAAGGAATATATATATTGATGGATTTATTGGAATATGATCTTCAGGTCCTCTTTCTTCAGTGTGGAAAGATTGGGTTAAGTGGTGCATAGAGTTTGGCATTGAGGCGAATGCAATCATTGCAGTGCCATATGATTGGAGATTGTCACCATCAATGCTTGAGGAGCGAGACCTTTATTTTCACAGACTCAAGTTTGTACATTTCATAATGGCATACTAACGTTTATACTATAATAGCCACAGCAATCATTTCTGATAGATTACTTGTTTGGTATGATATCAACTTAGGATGCATCTTTGCTATTTTGCACAGATGAAAATAACCATTATCATTTTGTATGACGGGTTCAGTTTGACTACATTTTCTTCATCACATATAAAAGCTTAGAGCTTCACAAATAAGTATCAGCTAACATTATATATCGGTCAACTGAAAACGAGCTACTTGGAATCAAGATTTTGGAAACTTGGGAAAGATTGTTTTGAATAGTACTTATTAATTTGAATCCAAGATTCATGCATTTTATTTTTTGGAAGTGCTTAACATGAATTTCTCAGGATGTGTAGTTGTTGGACCAATAAAATAAATGCAAGGGCTTCGAAAATGCCTAATCATCTGAATTCTCTGTCCCAAAAGTGAAGTGTGAGAATGAAGTTCATCTTGTGATTGATCCAAAGGACCTTAGACCTTTTTTTTAAAAAACAAATTCTTATTTGCAGGTTAACATTTGAAACAGCCCTTAAACTTCGAGGTGGACCCTCGATAGTATTTGCCCATTCGTTGGGTAACCATGTCTTCCGTTACTTTCTGGAATGGTTAAAACTGGAAATTGCACCTAAACATTATAACCAGTGGCTTGATGAACATATTCATGCCTATTTTGCAGTTGGTATGATTTTTTTGCATCATGTCCATTTGCTTAAATGTTGGAGTCTCCTGAATTGGTTAAATTACATTCATTTGTCTTTACTTTGTTGCTTGGTTCCAGGAGCTCCTCTTCTTGGTGCAATTGAGACAGTGAAAGCGACCTTTTTTGGGAACACATTTGGTCTTCCAATTTCTGAGGTTACCCATCATTTCTTCAAACTTTCTTTAGTTGACACTTTTGATTGTTGATTAATATATCCTCATTTTGAAAGTCATCAATCTTGTTATAAAGTAGTCGTTTGGCCCCCCATATTTCTCACTTTTTTTTTTCTTTTTTCTTACCCTGATTACTTAAATCAGTGATATAGTAAACATACCCCAACCCCAAAACTTTCCACGAATAGAGTAAGTAGTGTTTGTAAAAGCATACAAATTTATATAGTCATCTGTTATGCATTCACTCAAGTAAACATAGAAATACTCTTTCACCTTTCTATACCCTGTCAGAACTGGTTTGACAGTTGTGACTTTCTCTAGTTTGTTAGAAGTTTTTGGATTTCTATCATATTATCATGTGTTATTCTAACACATGCTTGTCTTGTATTTTGGCAAGGTACCAGGGAACAGCTCGATTGATGTTCAATTCTTTTGCTTCTTCATTGTGGATGATGCCATTTTCTAAGTATTGTAGAGCCGATAATTCTTACTGTAGGCATTTTGCTGGGGGATTCAGGAAGGGTCATCACACATATCACTGTGAGGAGCAGGAATTTCATTTAAACTATTCTGGATGGCCAACAAATATAGTCAACATAGAAATTCCTTTTCGTGGTAAGACTTTAGAGTTTCATCTCAAGATGACATTATTATTATTTTGCTCGTATGCTTCACGCAAATTTAATTTGCAGGCTTTGATGCCTATCCATCAGTTACCGAATTAGCTCAAACCAACTTGTCTAGCATGGAATGCGGGCTTCCTACCCAGTTATCCTTTTCAGCTCGTGAAATATCAGATGGGACCCTTTTCAAAGCAATAGAAGATTATGAATCAGATAGCAAGCGGCTTTTATACCAATTAAAGAAGTAGGGATCTTCTTAATAAATGCTGACACTGAACTTCAGCTGTTTTATGCTTGCTTTGAAAGCTTTTCCAAGTAAAATGCTAAAATTTCCCTTGTAGGTGTAACATTCATTTACTTGTTGTGGCAAATCTAATTGACCTTCATGACCAACCCTATTTTTCTTCATCAATAATAACACAGTCACCTATTCATGTCGCCTGCTTTGTTATTCATTACTAACTATGAATAATGCATGTTGGAAAAACATATCTTATCTCCATGATGTGAATCTAATCTGAAATGATGTATTTGCCAGGTCATATCATGACGATCCTGTTTTGAATCCACTAACACCATGGGACAGACCACCAATAAAAAATGTTTTCTGCATCTATGGAATAGATTCAAGGACTGAGGTATAATTTTCTTCTCATAGTATATCAAATCTTTGTTATTTTTCATGACAGCACCGGACATAGACAATATAATTGCTTTCTCCTATATACTTTCCCTCCCCTCAAATTGTACCATTTAGATGCAAGAGAATCCCTTTGTATCTACCAGCTACATTGGTTATAAACTCTCTTGTCACTGAGGAATATGGAGTATTCTAATCCATGTGTGGCTATTATGTTTCCATGCATGGAAAATTCTATGGTAAAATCTAATATGGTATCTATATTCATAATCCTAAAGCATGTATGCAACTGGTTTCTTTTCTTTCTCAAGCTGAAAGAGTCACTTGTTGTTTACTGCTTGTGTAGGTATCTATTAGTCTTAACTCTGATAATCAGTTAATTTCTCACCATCCTTTATTAAGGATATTCCTAATCTGTTTGTAGGATAGCTGATAGATATTAGGATATTGTCACTAAGATGGTTGCTTCTTATGATTAGGGTATGATGATGTTGATATCTTGTAACTGTAAAAACAGGTTGGTTACTATTTTGCACCGAGTGGCAAGTCTTACCCTGATAATTGGATCACAACTGATATCATTTACGAGCTTGAAGGTTCTCTCTACAGCAGGTAACTGCCATCCTCACTGTTGCTGTTATGTGTGTTCATGCATTATGGATATGTTGTCGGGTGCTTTTCCAGAAATATGTAATGTTATCTTTCATTGCTAAGATTATCTATTCATCCACCCACTATTGTTTGTACTTTAAAGGAAAGAAGAAAAAAACTCAAGTGGTAGGCTAGTTAGTCTGGTCCGAAACTATATGCATTTGTACATGTCTATTTGTGTTTTTTGAGTGCCACGGGATGATTGTAAAACATATGGATACTAAATGTGGTGCACATGGTTATAGTGAAATGCTTCTTTCCCCTTTGTTTTGAGATCTTTATGATAATGTACTCTTATTGTTATTATAGGTCAGGGAATTTGGTTGAAGGTAATCCTGGAGTTGCAAGTGGGGATGATACGGTAAGCTTACAAAATTAGACAGAAAATTAATTATTACAATCACACAGCCTATTCATAAATCCAGGTTGATGTCATACAATTCATAATTTACTATTATTGTCATATAATATAGGATATCTGATACAGGTACCATACAATTCTCTCTCTTTGTGCAAGAATTGGCTTGGACCAAAAGTGAACATAACAAGGGCTCCTCAGGTACTCGTAGTTCATGCGGTAAAATAATGTGTGTGTATAGTATTAGTTGCATGCTCAATATTAACAAAAACTAATTGAGGATGGGAATTCACTGATCCCCTCCTTGGAGATCATATTCACTGGAACAATTATATATATATATATATATATATATATTAAAAAATCAGTTTTATTCTTTAACACATGGTTTATTGATGATTAAACTTCATAATTTATTTTTAGTTATTTTTTATTATGTTATCCTAGTTTCACGAACCCGGGATCGTGGGTTAACTTAATAAACTCAAGTTTTATTTGTTATTTTTTATAATTATTTCTTGTAAAAAACTAAACAATAACATGCTACTATAGTACGATGCTGGATGCAGAAACAATAAAAATTGCAGCAATTATGCAACTAATGGTATGATTGTGCATTGTCATCTCTTATTGCTACCAGCAATCTTCTAACTTAATTTATATTTTTTCAGTGTAGTACTTGTGTAGAATGATGGCTTTACTTAGGATGAAGAAGCACCAATTTATTCATTTCTCTACATTCGTTTAAATTGCTAATTACAGTTTTATGTTTCCAATCGCTAATTGGGATTTGTAGCTTTTGTAGTTCTTGAACAAACAAAATGAAAAAGAAAAAAATTCAGGCTTTTAGATGAAACCTGGATTTAATGATAAAAAATGACACTCTTATATTAATCTTGAATAGTATGCCCGTACCCTATGGTAGTTCTGGTTACCTGTGAAACAAACTTTTCTCTAAGAATTTGGCTTGCCTGCTTTGTTTTCCTGAAAATTGCAGTCAGAGCATGATGGATCTGATGTACAAGTGGATTTGAATGTAGAACATCAGCATGAAGATGATATAGTTCCCAACATGACAAGGTCTCCAAGAGTGAAGTACATCACCTATTATGAAGATTCTGAAAGTTTTCTAGGAAGAAGAACAGCAGTTTGGGAGCTCGATAAAGGTGCATGGCATTATTTGTAGTATATATGACTGAAAAGTACAGTTACTAAAGAACTTCCACTTCAAATTACTGATGTACTTGACTGTAGCCAATCTGATATAGCTAAGGATCACGGACTTTACAAATGATGTGATAGTGGATTGAATACAACGAATGGTTTAGGTTTACTTAGTATGATTTTCAATTAGATCATTTATTTTGGCTAGATTTGAAGTAATTTGGAACTTTTGAAATGAATTTAATTTGAGACCATATCTTAGGCTACAAAAAACTTTTAAGAAACTGAAACATTGGATCTTTATTTTCCCCTTTTGTTTTCCTGGAAGTCCCATAATGGAGGTATCTAAGTAATGCAACAGTAAGAGAAGGAATTTTCTCTATTATGCAACTTTATTTGCTGAGAAGTTGATGTTTAGGCTGCAAATTTGAGTTGCCTTACATTGAAATTATGTTATATCTTGTGTAATTAGATCATTAGAAAATCTTGGTTTCATATAGATCAAATTTAATTGAAGCCATGCCCATGTAGCAAATCACAGGAACATTGTTAGATCCCCAGCTCTAATGAGAGAGTTGTGGCTTCAGATGTGGCACGATATCCATCCCAGAGCAAAATCAAAATTTGTTACAAAAGGTGAATCTTGACTTGCATGTTTTCTCGTTTTTCAAGGCTTATGTTGAATATGTTCACTGATGTGTTTTTTATAATAGCTAAGCGTGGACCTTTAAGAGATGAAGACTGTTACTGGGACTATGGGAAAGCTCGATGTTCGTGGACTGAGTACTGTGAATATAGGTTTGTTTGCTTTCTTTATCAAATCTTGTTTTTGATAATGATTCTGATCTATTTTTATTTTTGAATTTATTTCTTTTCTATTTGTTTAATGATGAGCGCAGATATCTTTTTGGGGATGTTCACTTGGGACAGAGCTGTCGGTTGAAGAATTCTTCAGCTGATGCACTCTTGAATTACCTATAGAATAGAAGGTACCCGATTTCACATCCTCTAGTGAAACAGTTTGAATCAGAATTTTGAACTGCCGTTGAATTAGAAAAATGCATAAAACGGTCTGCTTTAGCACTCCATATGATTTTGTATTTTTCAGTCTATTGTTGAACAGGGGAACTCAACTAAATTTAAATATGCCCTTAAGAGTTAACAGTTTACTGTAATGTGAAGATACAGAACAACACTGTTATAATTTCAAAATCCTACCCAAGGGATTTTACTCTGAACATTACCGTAGCATGCAAGATAAATTTTTCAAATGGAATACAATATGAAACCTTCAGTGATGCAATACTAAATTGTTCCTTTTATGTCATCATTACTTATCTCAGCCGACTACCCTCTGGTTTCCATCTGTGGTTCCCGTATCACTCACTAGCACACAATTTTCTGACTTCAGTACCCTGAAAAAAATATATTTTCTGCTATCATTTCCTTTTCTTTTAAAGTAATTTTTCTTCTTCGTTTCCGCAGGTGCCTCCCACATTGCCTTGGTGAAAATGATTTGAACATGATGCTTATCAGAACGCATGCTTTTTTCAAAAGCTGAAATTTGTGCTGTTCAGATGTGCTTCATGCATAGTAGACAGGCAGGCAGGCAAGAAGTTTCAGAATTGCTAGCAGTCTTCATCTCCTCCTCTTTTTTGTAAACCATGCTTCCTAAGTCTAGCCACCTGTAGCGAATCTTAGGTTCTCCTAAGCGAGAGCAACTATAACACGAAGTAGATTCTTGTCTTCATGTATTGGTCAGGTCATCGGATACTAAACAAGGTGTGAGTTTTCACCATAAAACAGAGAAACATGGAGTTCAACCTTGAGCATGATGGCCCCACAAACCTTGATACACGATCTGGTACATTTAATGATAAATTGGGCAGAGATGGACGCATTGATTGTCCGTATTAAAACTACCATGTTCCACGCATATTGGCTCCACGAACCACTGTATTGCTCAGAGAAAAAGTGCTGAAAACATCTAGTCGCTTGAAGTGATGAATTGGTAGGTATAATAAAGTTTTCATCTCTTGTATTGTTAACCAGTTTGAAATAATAAGAATGATTTTTTATTTTGTTTCCCGATTTACCGATCAAATGCCGCGCAGTCATGCTCCCCTGTATTGCCTTTTATTTGAACCAAATCATGCTCTTTTGCAAATTGTGTACTAATCTCACCAACTCTATCATTTGACCATTTAAGAAACACTAGCAAATTGACTCATCAGTTGCTACATCTGACCCGCAAAAAGTTACGATGTCAGGTACCAAAAAACAAACTACTATAAAAGAAAAAAAACTATATTCCCTTCCACCTAAATGTAACATTAAATTCATTAGGTTTGAAAACAAATGTGCACATGATAATACCGTGATGAGGACTAACCCGGTGCCAAGTGTAATTATGCAGATGATCCATTGGCGATGCCAAATGGTTCTCTTACAAGAGTTAGGGTAAAAAAAATTAAAGAGGTATTGAATGAGAGTCTTGAAAACACATAGAGTAAGATGGATCTAGAGAGATAAATGACACTTATGAACTTTAAAGTACAACTTCTAATTCATCTAATTCAAGTCCAAGAAGAGTCTCATTCAAGTTCTGAAAAGGTCTAACGTGTTAGACCATATGTTAACCTTGATTTAGGATTTTTTTTTTATATTACATTGAGACATTGAGTCCAAGTCAACATATTCTTCTTCTAAGAAAGGTAGGAGATTTTTTTGAAATTACTTCGTGAAAAAGGAATGATTTTTAGCATTCAAAATAATAAGTTTTCTAGTCTACAAAGGAGACTAATTAGTTGTCAAATTAATTTCCTAAGCTAGAGAGATTATTGAATAGTTCTCCTAGTCTAAAATGGAAACCTAAAAGTTAGTAACATTCAAGACCAAATGTGACTTCTTTATC
>CM063601.1:13174856-13190969 GCA_032356905.1 Salix exigua
TGTTTTGGATTACATGATTTAACAAAATATACAAATAATATCTCATGATTATTTGGATTACATGTTAAATTACGTAGAGGATCATGTGGACTTCTCAAAATACACTCTCATAATGGTGTAGTGAATTTTCTTATCATGTTCACATACCAAGACATGAGAAAATCCAACTCAATATGAGGATATCACTTTGTAAATATTTTTCCTTGCATGACAAAGATTGTGATGGTCCATGGGAACTACCAACCAATCATCATCTCTTTTACCTTGATGATTAATAGCATTCAGTCATCGATTATCTCAATATCATTAAAGAATGTGTTGGTGTGATTCAAATTGTTGCATTACTCAATCATGACAATACACATCAATAATGACATAACAATGCATTGATACCATTGCCAATAATAAATCAGCTCTCTATGTATAATGGAGGAGTTATTTCTATCAATTTAAAATAATTATATTACATACAAAAGCACAAATAAATATATTGAAAACAATTTGGCACCCAAAAAAAATAACATTAAATAAATGGAACAATTGATGGGTTGGATGGAAGACAATAAATAAACCTTATGAGCTTTATTTAATTTTGTTAGTTACAGCCCAAGACTTGTTTGGTCTTAATTAAGACTTTGTTTTAAGTTGGGATCCAAGATTTGTTTAGATTAAGTCATGGGCTTTTCAATTTAAGATATTAGGTTAGTTTTGAGTGAACCTTGTTTAAGTCCACATAAGGGGTTCATTAGGGTTAGTTTTTCAAAGATTATTTAAACTCATGTTAGCTGAATTTTGACAACCATTGATGAATTTTAATTCTGAAATTTTCAGTTTTGCATTTTTTAGTTCTTGAACGAACTGAATCCGACTTATCGAAGATTAACTAGTTTCATGACATTTATTCTATTCTTTCCAACAGTGTTGGTGTCTTGGGGTAGATTTTAATTGTGTCACACTCTTATCAGACCTATTTCAGCTTTCCGGGATCAAATCTAATTCTTGGTTGTGAGTTGCATGACCACGTGATCACGAGGTTCGCATCAGGTGGTATCAGAGCTAGTCTCCGAAACAAGGTCATATTTTCTTAGTGTTCCTTAAAGTTTTTTAGTGTTTGTGTTCATCTCCTTTTTCTTTGTGTCCATGTCATCTAATAAAAACAATAAGGTTATATTTCATCTTTTTTGCCTCATCATTTCATATATTAAGAAAAAAGAAGAAGAAAAGAGATTGAGTATATTAAAAACAATAGAGAGGAAAAAAAGAACAAAAAAGAAAGAGAGAGGAGGCATTATTTGAAATTTGAAGAATCGTTGAATTTTTGCCGTAGAAAACAGAACTCTTAGGAAACATATGAAAACCACATCGGACTCAATTGAAAAATTGAAATTCCATCTATTGGGGTTGAAATAGAATCATATGTCAAATTTGGGTTTATTCTAATATTGATTTCTTGAGGATTTATTTCGAGATTCTTTTTTGTCGCAGATATATAGTCCTAGTGAACCCTAAGCAAAACACTATAGAATCAATTGAAACTCAATTTTCTATGTACTGGCATTGATGTCGCACAATATATTAAATGTCAAATTAGGGTTGAAATAGAATGATATTTTAAATTTGAGCTTATTCTAATATTGACTTCTTGAGGTTTTATTTCAAGATTCATTTATGTCACAGATACCTTATCTTAGTGAACCATAAGCAAAACACTATAGAATCAATTGAAACTCAATTTTCTATGTACTAGCATTGATTTCGCACCATATATTAAATGTGGATTTTTTTTATATGTTATACTAGAGGTTTCAATTGGAGGTTCAATTCTACGACAAACGGATCACACAAGGGGTTGGGTACCTAGGAGTAAGAAAACAACCTATAAATTGAGTTTTGATGTTTGTTTAGTATTATAATACTAAATATTGAATTTGAATATATTTTTGACATTGTTTTTGCTTTGGGTTTAAGTTCTGTTACATATAAATTATGTAAGAGGTTAGATTCTCGTCAAGTCTCAAAACATGATCTTTACAGTTTAGTTTTGTTCAATTTTTTGTTTTTATTCTATTTTGGGTTATCTAGGAGTCAAGTAATTGTTTTCGCTACTATTTGCTTCTGTTTTATTTCGTGTTTTCATATCGTTCACAATTCGTATGAATTTGCATTGTTACTCGCGAAATCGTAATCGTAGTTTTGTTTTGCTTTGTTTTAAGTATTTTTATTACTTTTTGAGTCTAAAAATCATAATTAGAGTGCAATACGAAGGCTACTAACTTTGATTTGTTGATTTTTATTCCAAAAGAACCACAAGAAAACAAGTTGTGTGGTAAAAGGTGTAGTGAACTTATTAGAGTGAAAAACCTTGATTTTTTTGTGTGATACACGAGGTGTGAGGGTATATTTTTTTTACTACTAACCAAATTTTGCTAATTCAAAGGATGTCTGAAAACTACGAATCAACGACACAAAATGTTGACATGGTGTTTTTATTATGAGCCATAACTCAGTAACTTAAGTTGTTGTCTAGGACATATAAGGATCTAAAAGAAGAGGTGAATTCGATAAAGCAACAAAATAGTAGGGCTGATCGCCGAGAAAATATGGTCCGTATGGCCATACGGAATAACAAATATGATTTTGAAGAGTATGTTGATGAAAACACAGATGTGGGCGAAGATGGCTATGATTTTGCATCTATTGGCTAAGGAATCAGATCAGACCAAATAGAGCTAGAAGGAATGTGAATTTATATGGCATGGGAAATTATGAAGATATCGATGGGAACACCATCAAACTGAAAATTCCTAAATTTCAAGGTAAAAATGATACTAAAGCTTATTTGGAGTAGGAGAAAAAAGTAGATTGATTTTTTTTATTGTCATAGCTATTCTAAACAAAAAAAAATGTGAAATTGGTGATGATTGAGTTTGCAGAGCATGCGATGATTTGGTGTGATCAGATTGTAATCAATAGGAGGAGGAATGGTGAGTGACCTGTTCAAACTTGGAGGGAGATGAAAGTTTTAATGAGAAGACGAGTTGTAACAAACCACTATTATAGAGACCTATACATGAAGCTTTAATGCCTGAATCAAAGCTATAAGACAGTAGATGAATATTACAAAGAGATAGAGATAACAATGATTCGAGCTAATGTTGTTGAGGATAGAGAAACCAACATGGCTAGATTTCTTAATGGATTGAATCGGGACATTACTAATGTGGTTGAGCTACAACACTATGTGGAGTTAGAGGACATGGCTCATATGGCTACGAAAGTGGAGAGACAACTTAGGAAGGGACATGTTCGACCAGAATTTAATTCGGGTTCTTCATCATCTTTGAAAACAAATCTAAAGAGAGAGGGTACTATCTAGTCGAGATCCCTTGTTCCTTCTAAAACTCAAACATCAACGGCTAAATTTGATGTCCCTACAGGTGCCATAGGTAAATCTAAAACTCAACCTAAACATACTCATGATGTTAAATGTTTCAGGTGTCAAGGGCACGGACATTATGTTTCGGAGTGTCCAAATAAGAGAATCATGATGATTAGATATAATGGTGATATGGAATCTGAAGTGATAGATCTGATTGTGAAGCCATGTCACCATTAGAGGATAGTGATGTGGATGAATTAGCATTACCGATTGTAGAGTCCTTGGTTATAAGGCGCACACTTCAGGTTGAGGTCAAGAAAAATGAATCTTATCAACAAAGAAAGAACATCTTCCATATGTGTTGTAACGTATAAAGTAAGGTGTGTGGTTTAATTATTGTTAATGGAAGTTGTGTTAATGTTTGCAATACTATCCTTGTTAGTAAACTGAATTTAAGTACCGTTAAGCATGCGATACCATATATATTGCAGCGGTTGTATGATAATGGTAAAGTGAAAGTGACTAAACAGGTTGTGGTTTTATTTTCAATTGGGAAATATATTGATGAAATTCTGTGTGGTGTGGTACCAATGCAAGTAAGTCACTTCTTGTTGGGGAGACCATGACAATATGACAGGAAGACATTTCATAATGATGTTAAAAATAAGTATACCATTATAAAATATTGTAAAACAATCACTCTTGTACCTTTTATACCCAAACAGGTGTATGATGATAAAATAAAGCTAAAAAGTGAGCAAGAGACGATGGGGGAGAGAAAATCAAGGTGAGGAACATATGGAGAGAAGACCATAAGATTTGGCCAGAACCCAAACTACTACAACCCCTTTGCCCACCCATCCAAACACAAACAAATATTCGACCAACACTCCAAACAAATCAAACCATTCAACCACTGCTCAAAAACACCTAAATCTGGCTGAGAGTTGAGGTAAGACAACAGGAGAGAAGAAAGGCAGGATGAGTGATGAGAATTGTGTGGAAAAACTAAAGTAACAACCTAATTTTTATGATAAAGAGGGTGAGGTCAAATCTACATATTTCACAAATAAGTCAATGATTTTACTTGTGTATAAAGAGACTTATTTTTACACTAAAGATCTTGATCATAGGGTGCCTAGTGTTGTTATTTCTTTGTTGCATGAGTTTGATGATTTGTTCCCAGACGATAATCCAAGTGGATTACCACCATTGTGGGGGATTAATCATTAGATTGATTTCGTACTTGTAGCTTCAATTCCTAATCGACAACCTACGGAAGCAATCTAGAGGAGACAACGGGGCTTTAAAGGCAAGTTTATGAGCTAATAGATAAGGGATATTTTCGTGAGAGTATAAGCCTTGTGTTGTACCTATGCTACTCATGCCTAAGAATGATGAAACATGGAGGATATGTGTTAATTGTCGAGCCATCAACAACATAATGATTTTGATTCGAAGTTGAATCCTTTTTAGGAGAGAGGGGATGATGTGAACCGGCCTAGAAACACTAGTAAGGAGTCATTACATGTTTAGGGCTTGATTAGTGGTTTTGAAGGTTTGAACCAAGTCAGAATAGCAAGGACCATTAAAGTACCAAGAGGAGACCCTAGGACATTTTATCTATGTGCAGGAGGGGTCCATCCGAACTTTTTTTCGGCCATGAAGTGAGGATTGGAGACATGAGATTGATGGGCTGGATGGAAGGCGATAAATAAACCTTATGGACTTTATTTAATTTTGTTAGCTATAACCCAAGACTTGTTTAGGCTTAATTAAGACTTTGCTTTAAGCTAGGATCCAAGATTTGTTTGGATTAAGTCATGAGCTTTTTAATTTAGGATTTTGGGTCAGTTTTGAGTGCACCTCATTTAAGTCTACATAGTTCATTAGGGTTAGTTTTTCAAAGACTATTTAAACTCATGTTAGCTGAATTTCGATAGTCATTGATGAACTCTAACTATGAACTATTCAATTAATGTGTGAGAGTGATTCTGACATCTTTAGTTCTTAAACACTTTGAATCTGACTTATCGAAGATTAACTGGTTTTGTGACATCATTCTACCCATTCCAATAGTGTTGGTGCCTTGGGGCAGGTTTCCATTGTGTCACAGTCCTATCAAACCTATTTCGGCTTTTCGAGATCAAATCTCATTCTTGATTATGGGTTGAGTGACCATGTGATCACAAGGTTCGCATCAAACATACTTGAGATAAGTAGCATTGTTGATCTTGTCTTAAATTGCTAATGGCTTATAATGCCTAATCTATTAATGGTTCGTTTATTGGGTGATAAGGAGTTTACTTTAGCGAGTTAAACCTTTATTAGTGATTCAATCCCGGTCATTCTAAAAAAAGGTTTATGAAAGAAGTCTTAATGTGGTTCATTTGTTTTATGGTAAAATTGAATCGAGTAATTGGACTAAAAAATATCTTTAATTATTGTATTGGTGAGTATTACACAATAAAAGTTTAATATTCATGACTTTTCTGTTAACGAGTATTAGAATGAAATAGTGCTCCTTAATGGCTAGGGAGACATCCCTAAAATCTTTTTGTGTTTATGCTAAATTAACACAAATTTGAATCTTAAAGATGTCTTTTCAATAAAATTCCAAACATATCCCCTCCTTATTATCTTATAAATTTGTGAATCAAAATCCATTTTTACCATCCTTCGCTACTTGATGGAAATCGATTCCCATGGAATCATCTTCAAGGCATTATCGGATGATGATTTTCTTTGAAACATCTTCTCTAATTATTCTTCATTTCTTGGGTATATATTCATCTTTTTGTTTCATTTTAGTATATATATATATATATATATATTCTGATTTTGTAGAGTATTTGAGGAAGTAAAGGACATGGTAAAGGAGCTGATGAAACTTAAAACACAAGTTTCTACACAAAAAGGGCTAATAAAAGAATTGATTGACGATGTGTACTTGAAGTTGCTATTAGACAAAACAATGGAATCATTCACTGAAGATTTTGAATTGGACGAGGCACCTCCTTCAAGTCAGTTGAAAACTCACATTGATGACATTTTAGAAATTTTGGACATTCTACTGTAAAAAAAAAGGATAGATGAAGCAATAGCCATTTTAGAAATGGAGGAAGAGAATTTTAAAAGAGTGATGGTTGAATTAGGCGATATTCCAATGGATGTCTTGAATATAAGTCTGCGATTTCTAATATGAAAGCAATGCTGACATTGTAATCAACTTTGGTGGCTGAAAATTCAAGAATAAGTGCCCCTGAATTTCAAAAGGCATTGGTTGGAATCTGCAGACTAGGTGAAAGTCATCTAGCATTTCAGTTTGCTGAAGTATTAACATTCGTGTATTGCAAGTGGAATACATGATTTGTAGAATTCAAAGGTGTTTTTACATGGGTTGTACATCAGGGAACTTTCTAGGTTTGTTGTTTCTATGATTTCTCAAGCTGTATGGAGAAACCTATTGACATTGATGAATATTCATGAATCCTTACTTCAAGCATGACGTCTTCAGCAAGCAACATATGTAAAGCATGTTGAGACAGTTAAAAAGTTTGTTATTCTGTTAGTTAGTTGTTCTGTTAATTAGTTATTTAGTTGTTAAATACATAACAGAATTAGATTATGTATATATAAACAATATAATCACGAGTGATGAATTTAATCAAAAAATTGAACATTGTTCATTTTCACAATCTGTTTCTTCATTCTCTCGTGAATGAAATTTAATATGGTATCGAGCATTTTTCTCTTTGAAGATCCTTCATCTTGAAATTTCTTTCTTAATTGATTCAAGCTTCTTTAGTTGTTCATCTCGTTAACAATGGTAGAGAGCATCGATTACACAATAGAAATGACTTCCTCGATCCTTTCTTCTTACATCATAGTGACGACCACGGTGCTATGATTGTCTCAAAACAACTTAATGGTGAGAATTATAACACATGGAAGAGGGCGATGATGATGGCTTTGTTAGCAAAGGACAAGCTGATTTTTGTTGATGGAACCTTGCTTAAACCATCAAATCTTTATGATTCCCAAGGATTAGCTTAGACTTGTCTGCAACAATATGGTTCTCTCATGGTTGATCAATTTTGTTTCAACAGAGATTGTGAATAATATCATCTACATTAATGATGCTTCGAGATACGGAAAGATCTCTAGGATCGCTTTTCTCAACACCATGGTTGTCAAACTCTCAAGTCAACTCGCAAACTCGTACGAGTTTGCGAGTTGGCTCAGCAAAACTGGTTGAACCGAAAAGAAAAATCAA
This sequence comes from Salix exigua, assembly GCA_032356905.1. Taxonomy (NCBI): domain Eukaryota; kingdom Viridiplantae; phylum Streptophyta; class Magnoliopsida; order Malpighiales; family Salicaceae; genus Salix; species Salix exigua. The sequence goes on from CM063601.1 coordinate 13,182,512, forward strand.
AACCAGTCAAACTCGGTCAAAATTAGGTTGACTCGTAAAATCGGACCGGATCGGTCCGATTTTACGTGTTCAAGGAATTCGTTTGAGCTTCATTTTTCATTCTCAATTCTACATTTGAAGCTCAACTGCTCAAAATCTTCTCTGCTCTTCTCACCCACAAATCATCAGCACAAAATCTTCTTAGCCTCTCACCCTTAAAATCATTTTAATATACTAATATAAAAAATAACACTAGATTTGCCTAAAGATTGATCGCCAACAACATTGGTCGGAAGCTATATGCCTTCTTTCATTACCTAGAGTTGCCTCAACCTGATCTTGAAAAATAGCATCATATTCAACAAGAACTTCTGCATTGACCGATGATTGGCACTCAACTCCATATTCTTCAGCTCCTTTCCCTTTTGAAGAAAGCTTGCCTCCACCCATTTTCTCTAGAAAAAGATCAGACAGGGAGAGAAGATGAAAGATTTTTTTTTGTGGAAAGAGTTTGAAGATTCGTACGGTCTTGGAAAGAAAAAGATGGAAGAGAAGTATATTTTATAGGAGAGGAGACTTTCGTTTCAAAACACTTGCACAGTTAAGATATTTTCAAATAGTTCTCAAATTAGGTTTTTATTATTTAGGTCCCTAAAGAAGAAGCATTATCCATTATTCCATTAGGCAAATCAAATAACATCCAACAAAATAAAAGTATAAGAAGAAAATTGAGTAAATATTTGTTTAGCAATACGTTTTAAAAATATTTTTGAAAAAAATTAAGATTTTTATTTTTTCAAAAATATTTTTCTATAATTATGCTATCTTGTATTCATAAATATTTTATTTATGATTTTATGATTTTACAATTTTTCTGCTCACATGATTTAAGTCGTGATTTTACGATTTTTGTACGGACAAATTCGGTACGATTTACTGATCCGATCTTTTGAAACCCCTTCCTATTCGTGTCAAAATGATCTTGACAACCTTGCTCAACACAATGGGCCACGAATTTTCCAATTGAAGAAATCTATAGGTTCTTTGTGTCTAGAAAATAATTTAGTTAGTTCATACTTCACTACACTTAAAGGATTATAGGATGAGTTGGCAAATCATTAACCAATCCCCACCGCACATGTGGAGCTTTGAAGACTACCTTGTCTTATCATTAGCAAGCAGCATGTGTATCAATTCCTGATGGGATTAAATGAGAATTTTTCACATATTCGAGGACAAATTTTGTTGATTGATCCACTGCCACCAATCAACAAAGTTTTCTCCTTGTCATTTAGGAGGAGAGGCAACGGATGATTTCTGCACCAAGTCCTTCTTTCAACCAAAATACTACTGCTTTGTTTACAAAGGTGGTGTCCTCACTCGCTTTGCAGGTAACAAGCCTTCTTCCTTTCGAAAAGATAGACCTACATGTTCTCATTGTGGTATTTTTGGGCACACGATGGAAAAATGCTCTAGGGTGCATGGTTTTCCTCCTGGGTACAAGTTCACCAAGGGAAAGAGTGCATTTCCCAGTGTTCAGCAAGTATCTGGACCTTAGTTGGGTAATACAAGTGCAAGTGATTTTTCGACTAAAACTCAATTATGCAATTTTGATTCAAGGCATTTTGTCTTCGCATCTTCTTTATCATTATCCCCACAAAATGCTTCAAACCCTTCTAAAACACCTTGGATAATCGATACTGGTGCCAGAGATCACATGATCTGTTCCATCTCCTTCTTTACCACTATTACCTCTTTTGTTTCCAAGTTTGTGAAACTTCTAAATGACCAATTTGCTTCAGTCACTCATATTGGCACAATCAGGATTTCAGATGGCTTTGTTCTTACAAATGTTCTTTGTATTCCTTCCTTCTCATTCAATCTTATATCTGTTAGCAAATTGATCAACACCATGAATTGTTGTGTCATTTTCTTACCAAGATTTTGTTTTATTCAGAATCTCACAAGCTGGAAAACGATTGGTGTGGGTAAAAAGATGGAGGTTTATATCACCTACTACAACTATCGGTGTTTGTTCTTACTCGAATTTTTGCTTCTTTCATTCCTGCAAATTTCTTGTCTAAACAATCAATCAATGATCTAGCTTCTACTAGTTTTTATATCAGCTTTGAAAATACCAGTTTATGGCACTACAAACTAGGTCATCCTTCGGACCTTCCTCTCAAATCACTCTCTCGTAATTCCACAACTTTTAAATGAATCAAATAAAACTTGCAATGTTTGTCCATTAGCTAAACAACATCGTTTGTCTTTTCCTCATAATTCTTCTATTTCTCGCACGGTCTTTTGAATTGATATATTGTGACATTTGGGGACCTTTCTCTACAAAATCCCTTTCGGGTTCTTCTTATTTCCGACAATTATTGATGATCATACTAGGTTTACATGGATTCATCTCTTAGAAAATAAGTCTCAAACTAGAAACCACTTTCAAGCCTTCTTTACTCTAGTTGAGACACAATTCAATGCAAAAATCAAAACCTTAAGGTCAAATAATGGTGCTTGAATTCAACATGGATTCTTTCTTTGCCTCTAAAGGTGTTACTCATCAGCTTAGTTGTGTTAAAACACCACAACAAAAATCTATTGTAGAATGCAAATATCAACATATTCTCAATGTGGCTAGATCTCTTCTTTTCAGTCACATTTGCCTCTAAAATTTTGGGGGATCTGCATCCTTACTACAGATCCATTTAATAAACTGCATTCCTACTCCCATACTACACAATAAATCCCTTATGAAATTTTGTTCAATTCCTCTTCCTTGTACTCTCATTTACGAGTAGTTGGTTGTCTTTGTTATGCAAATACTCTTATTCATAATAGACATAAATTTGACCACAGAGCTAAGCCTTGCATATTCATTGGTTATCCATATGGCATGAAGGGATATAAACTTTATGATTTAAAACTTTATACTCGTGTTTGTATCTAGAGATGTCATATTCCATGAAAATGTGTTTCCTTTGCCCTAAAACGACCAACAATCATCACTAGTTCTATCTTACCTTTACCCATTCCCTCGCTCGAATCTTCCATTCTTACACCTATTTCTTCATCTTCACAACTCGACTCAAGTCATCACAACTTCACTCCACCCGGTCCAGCTCCCACATATCCATTCCATCATTTTATTTTTCACTTCCACAATCCAATTCTAGTCCCCACATTTCCATTTCATCACATTGTCCTCGAATCTGTTTTACAACCTAAATCTGCTTCAAAAGCAATGCCTAGTAAACAATCTTATAGAGTGAAACATATACCTCGTTACTTACATGATTATCATTGTCATGTTGCCACCTCCACTTCAGATCCCACATCATCGCTCTACAGCTTCATGTACTCCTATTCTCTTGATTTAGTGCTTTCATATGATAACCTATATTCCACTCAAAAATGTTTTAGTCTTTTGTTTCGCACTTGTTGAGCCCACATCTTATGCTCAAGTTGTTAAACATAAAGACTAGCGTTAGGCTATGAATAATGAGATTAAAGCATTTGAACTCAATGATAGGAATGTGGTTGATCTCCTCGCTTTCAAACATGTAATTGGGTGCAAATGGGTTTACAAGGTCAAGTTAAAATCGATGGCACTCGGAGATGTATAAAGCTAGGTTAGTTGCCAAGGGGTATAATCAATGTGAGGGATTGGATTATTATGAGACATTCTCCCCTGTGGCTAAGCTTACTACCGTGCGCACACTTTTGGCAATAGCAGCTGCAAAACACTAGCATCTTCATCAATTGGATGTGAATAATGCATTTCTTCATGGTCAATTAGATGAAGAGGTATACATGTCTTTACCCCTATTCAATAGCAACGGGAGTCCAAAGTATGCAGACTCAATAAATCACTTTACTGACCTCAAGCAAGCTTTAAGACAATGGTTTGCTAAGTTCTGTAATGCTCTACTTGAATTTGGTTTTATCGAGTTCAAGGCTTATTACACATTATTCACCTAAACTTTGAAGGATCCTTCATTGCATTATTAGTGTATGTTGATGATATTGTGGTTGCTAGTAATAATGCAACCAAAGTTTCCAAATTCATTTAACTACTTAATCATAGGTTTCAGCTTAACATACAAAAGGCTCATTGGTCGTTTGCTCTATCTTACTATCATAAGACCTGATATTTGTTTTGTTGTTCAAGTATTAAGTTAGTTTATGATCAATCTTCGAGTACCTCATTTACATGCAACTCAGCGTGTTTTGCGTTACATAAAATCCTCCCTGCACAAGGATTATTTTTCCTAGTCACCTCAAGCTTGCAATCGAAGGCTTTTTGTGACTCTAATCGGGCCGATTGTGTGGACTTTAGAAGATCGATGAATGTGTTTTGTCTCTTCCTTGATCATTCTTTGATTTCTTGAAATCCAAGAAACAAACCACGATCTCAAGATCTTCTGTTGAAGTAGAATATAGAGTCATGGCCTTTACTTGTTGTGAAGTTGTTTGGCTTCGCAGTCTTCTTCAAGACCTTCAAGTTCCCCAACAGATTGTCCTTCTCTATTGTGACAATAAAGTTGCTCTTCATATTGCAGCTAATCCTGTATACCATGAATGAACAAAGCACATTGACATTGATTGTCATATTGTTCATGAGAAGATTCAGCTTGGGATATTAAGAACATTCCATGTTTCTTCTCAAAATCAGCTTGCAAATATTTTTACCGTGGCACTTGGCTTCACTCTTTTCTTTCCTTTGGTGTCCAAGATGAGCCTTCATAATATCTACTCTCTTGCATCCTCTCAAGTCTCCTCTTGAGGGGAGTATTCACATTGATGAATGTTCATGAATTCTTCATGTTATTGTGTTGATATATGCAAAGATACACATGCACATGCATGCAACAACAACAACATGTTCAAGCTCAAAAATAAAAGTAGAGTAGCAAGGCAATCTTCATGCAGGAACCTAGAAATAGAAGCAGACAAGGCAAACTTCAAGCATGACGTCTTCAGCAAGCAACATATGTAAAGCATGTTGAGACAGTTAAAAAGTTTGTTATTCTGTTAGTTAGTTGTTCTGTTAATTAGTTATTTAGTTGTTAAATACATAACAGAATTAGATTATGTATATATAAACAATATAATCACAATGATGAATTTAATTAGAAAATTGAACATTGTTCATTTTCACAATCTCCTCTGTTTCTTCATTCTCTCGTGGATGAAATTTAATAAAACCTCCCCTTTTGCTTCAGAATTTATTCAGTGGGTCTATGAAGAAATTGAAGTCTTTGTTGTTTCTTTTGCTAGATATGTTATATCTATCTCGGAGGTAAGCAGCAGACTATCCATAACTGTAGAATCTATGTAATTTGCGTTGTCATATTTCTCTATGTTAGAAACTCAGAGATTGGTGTTGAGGCCATGCTTGATTGAGCATGTTCGCTCTTGTATGTAAGACGTTCTTCTGATACATGTAGACCATTTTAAGAAAGTCATCGGCATCTTTACTGCAACTGATGGTTATTAAGGAACGACCAGAATTTTGCCTTCTCACCAGCAGCGGTAGGAAGCTTGTAACTATGTTGCAGGTTTGCTTGCTTATTTACAGTAAAAAGTATCACGAGTGAGAGATCAATGGAGGCAGATTAAGAATTCAAATACCCTTTCTATATCTCCTTTAGGTGTCATGACATAGTTTTATTCTTCAAAACTGACAAAAGTGGGAAAGAAACAAAGATTATGAAGTATGCTCATATCGTATGCAATTCTGCTAATATCTTTATTTTTTGGTTTAGGCTATCACTGGAGATGTTACCCCCTTGATTGCACTTCAATTTGAAGATTCCATCCTCAGAGGAATCATGAACCTCTTCTCAGAGTACATAGTTATCCTTGAAAAGCCATCACCTCTAAAACAAATGATTTAGGCATAATTTTAGCAGAGACAGTGCCTTAACAAGTTTATATTTTGGCAAATCTATCAGCACTTGAAAATTTGTTTCTAACACTATTTTAAGTGTTTTTGGAAACATCAATCCAAATGATTCTGAACTAAAGAAAAACCAGTCAATTGGTTTTCATCTGCAGGAACTTGAAGCCATGTACCATTCGTTCAAGATGCCTTTGTTGGGCTAAAAGCTCTTTTCTTCCAGCAATTTTTATGCAGATTGATGTCTCCTGAAACTGGTTGTAAACTAACCCCCCCAAAAGTGCATGGACAGTATTGGAAGGTGTTGGATTTTGTCCAACGGGTAATCAATGTTCCTCCTTTATGCATATTAGGGTGTGCCTTATGTGAATTTCTCTATCGTGTATTTTCAAAGAACTCTGCATCTGTTGCATTGTAGGCAGAGTTTTGTTTATTGTGTAGTATGTTGTATTGATTCATGATGAAAAGTTGAATTCTCTGTAATTGTGCATAGATTCATAGGATGAGAGGTCTTGTCCTCATTAAGGATGTCGGTTAAGGTTATTTTTTTATTGTTTAGAGGACTAGCCTCTATTATATATACATCTTCTGCTTCTGTAATAAAGTTATGACAAATATACAATACAACAAAAATCATCTTTTCGATTTCTACATGGTGTCAGAGCAGGGAAAATAATCTCTTCTGCACTAACTCCATTTGTGTTTGTTTGCACCGTGAGAATGGTTGAAGATAACTCGTTTGCATCTGAAGCAGAAAGTTCACAAGTTATTCTTGCAACAAACTTATTTAAGGTAGATGTAAACCCAAATCAAAGATTTAGCTCAGTCTTATTGAATGAGTTTAATTATTTGCCTTGGTCGAGAGTAGTAATAGGCACAAAAGAACTTCAAGAATTAGAAAGAGAGAGTTTGTCATTCATAGTGTTTAGGCACTTTTAAGGGGTGGAAATCACTCCTTGTGCATATGCACCCACTCCTGATCACTAGGCTAAAAGAAAATTTGTTTGCACCTCTTATTAGCTTTATTGCTTACACACAATTCCTATTTTCAATTTACTGTCGTACACTCTCATGGAATGTCTTTACCACCTTTTATTTATGATGTCTATCCAAAGTAACCATTTCATCAAGAGGTAATGACATCAAATATGGGAACTAAAAGGTTAAATCCATACACAATCTCAAATGGTGAAAAATTAGTAGTAGAATGCACACTATGATTATAAAACATTTGTAACCAAAGTTTCGGATTGACTTCATGACGTATGAATGAAAGCCCATACATCTATCCATAGCGTGACGTCAATCCATACTTCTTATTTATGAATTGTTATTTGTTGGGTGGGGATTTGAATTGAATAGTGTCGGGCCTAAATACAAATAATCTTTGCGTCACACTTTTATCAAACCTAATTTACTTACTTGTGAGGAATTGTTGATTTGGATGTAGGTTGCTTGACCGCAACAATTATCCATGATTTTATACTTGTTACTACATTTTCCACACCAATTATCTCAATTTAACATGATTTATCAATTCCCCCAAAATTCATCCACGCCATGATTAAATATTTTGAGAATTTGACAAGAAATCAATACAACATCACGTGTACTAACATAAAGGAATTAAAAACTACTAACACTAATTATTAGCTTCCAATATATTTTATCGCATTCTTCTCCCTCGTCTTCAAGTTCCCGTCATCACTCCTATTATTTTTCATTTCCTTCATATGATTATCCTCCAGTATATGTGTTGAGTGTGTTAAATTCTCATGTTTCTCACAATAAAACAAAATTTCTCTATAAGAGAGAGAGAGAGAGATCCAGTTGTGAATGATGGGAAAATATAATGGAAGGAAGAGGCTGAGTATTGAAGTAGATTACATAACCCCCACACACACACACACACACAGAGTTATGTCTGGTAACCTCCACGCCAGAAATCCAAATTCTTCAACATTTACTTTCTCAAATCATCAATATTTTTAAAATAATTCATTATGGACTTGCATCCCTATTTATAACAAAATCATTTCTTAAATTTCATCCCTTTTCTGTGAGATCATACGCAAGCTCATACCTGCTATCAAGGTCATTCCTGCATAAAAACCATATTTATTTGTTTAAAAATACTAAATATTTTAACCCCAAATTTATAAAAATAACATTCCATATTTATCACTAACTTGTCAGGCTACAAGTCTACATTATACTCTTTATATTCACGAGGTCATATTTCCCTGGTTTAGATGCATTTTCTATACCAAATTTAAACTGACTATCGAATTCATTAAATAATACTCCTTAACATTGTTTTCCCCTTTTTATCTCTTCCATTTGTTTTCCCCCACTATTTTCACACGTTTATTTTTTAATTAATACAATAACATTTTGATTTCAAAATTTCCAAAGTAAAGACGCATTGATCCTTGTCCTTCCCTTGTTATTTCTATAATTTTTTATCAAGGATTTACAGGTCACAAGGACCAAATAGGTCTTTGATGGATTGATTTAGGCAGCTCAAAATATGAGGACTAAATATAACTTTTTCATGTGAATTCTGAACAG
>CM063601.1:13191469-13213491 GCA_032356905.1 Salix exigua
TTATTTTTATGTGGCTATAACTTCATTTTTTTATTTTCGATTCATATTTTATGTTTCACAATTAATAAATATCAATTGGGCTTAGATACTTAGAGATTTGAGTATAATTGTAATTGAGCTTTATACAAGTCCACATCTTGGGGTATTGTAGGTTTATTTATGTTAAAAACACATATGTAACCTAAGTTTCATATGATGTTTTTGTTTAATGATATTCATATTATAGTTGCAACTTTGTATGCTTGTGATGCAACTTATTTTCTTTGTTGGGATAAATATTATATCTAACTTATGGCATTATTCGATTCAATTCAATTCTAATTATGTTGGTGTATTGGGACATGTTTTCATTGTGTCACACTTTTGAAACCTAATTTTCAGTTTTATTGAGGAAATATCCTCTTCGTTAGGAGTTACTTGACCATGGGATCAAAAGTTCGCATCAAAAGCTCTTTCTAATACACAACAAACAATCTAGATTTGTAATCGATGTTTTCCCATTTGAAATGAGGTTTTTTAGAAACTTTGGTTATTCTTTATCATTCATAAATGTAAAATGAACGATTCAAAGATTTTTCCTTTCTTTAAAATTGAGGAGTCAAAACTTGAGTCCCTTAACAAACAAATCATGAAAATAGATGGTCACCTCAAATTTTTGTTAAGAGAAAAACTTACATCAAAATAAAAAAATCCAACCTTTATGAAACCTTATCCATGGGAGTTGCTTGAATTTCTAAAAATATATTTTTAAACTCAATCAAAATGTTATATGCATTCGAGTTAACTTTGAAATTCCAAAGATTTTTTACATAATAATAATCTTTTATCTTTTGTGTAACATCATCCTTAAGAAAACCCAAGCAAACAAAACATGATAAAATACTTGGAGGCATCAAATTGGTGAACACACAATAGGGTTGGATATATAATTCATATTATATGGAAGTTAATCTTCTAATGACTTTTAAGAACTCAAGTTATAAAATATCATAAAATAGGTATGTTGAGAACTAAGTGGTGGTCATCACACCTTAGTAGTAGAACTCATATAAATATAGGAGCCATAAGAATATCACAATTAATGAGAAGAAAATTCCCAAATAAGGCCAAATCTCCTATGCTCATTAAAATGAGCATCCCTTTCCTAGAGATCAAGCCTATGAATGACAATTCAAGTAAGCAAAAGGAAATGTTAATAAGAATTTTAACTATTATAGTCATGCTAATCACGATGATCGTGGGGATGGATTTTCAATCAAATAATCTTCTTTTTGTATATAGAAAATTAACTACTTATTTTTATTATTTGATTATTGCAGGTGCTTTCACAATTTATATTTTGTTTGTTCTGTTTAATTTAAATTGGATTATAAAATGAACTAATCAGTATACAGATGAGGTCGATAATTTAGGTATCTGATTCTTGTTGATTTTTTTATTGATGATGATAATTTTATCGTTGGTGATTTAGTTGAAACCTACTAAACAAATAAATATATATTGATTTAAATTCATATATTTTATAAGAAACTTGCACTTCACAAGCATTACTGCACAAATATATTATTTTTCCCAAATTTTTACTATAGTAAAAAGATCTCACACAATTAATATTTTCTTGAGTTGAAAAAATATGGTTCTGGTCAGTAATGAAGCGCAGGTAAGTGGTTAATATATATATATATATATATATATATATATATATATATAACTATGTTTTCTTATAACTATGTTTTTAGTAAAATAAGAAATAAATATTGATTAGCTATTAATATTTTCTCTATTATATCATATTTATTTTGATTAATTGTCCTTTGAATCACTAAAACATAATTTATTCTCTTTTTTAATACAACTTAAACAATAAAAAAACACATTTTTTTGCAAACCTTACAAGAAATTAAAAGATAAGAAAAAAGGAGCTTAGGTGGCCTACAACGCCTAAACCTCTAAAAACCAAAACCTATGCATATGACTTTAGTTTTTATCTAGATATACGTGAGTTAGGCTATTTGTTTTAGAGGTGCTCCATTTTAAAAGAAAAACAACGTTCATAGATGACCTATCATGTGCTTCATGAATTTCATTCACTATAGAGACAAAAACAAAATCAAAGGAGATTTTTTCTGATATTTTTCCAGGAGTGTTTAGAGATAGAGAAATCATAACTATCAAATATTTTCATTAAATAAAACTCTTAAGTCTACAAATTTTTATCTCTAAAAGTGATCAAACCAGTAAATCCCTCTCTTCTCATTATTTTTATGTGATTTTCTCTCATTTCTCTAACCCAAGGATTGTTGTCATTTATTTTTAGATCTCACGTATTGGAAATGGTGTACACCACTTTGGAATCAAATGCAAGACTTTAGCATATGGTTACTAGATGATGGACAAAAATAGAGAATAAAAAGTTTTTTTGAACACTTGTCTTGTTGCTTTCTGTTTTCTTATCATCCTCCCTTGCTTGCCAAATCATTGGGATTCTTAGAACAATTAGGATTTTTCATAAAGTTGCAGTCATTCTTTCATTATCTAGGTTTAAGGTTGGATAAATCCTTCAAAATTTGCAATCAAAATTGATTTTCCTGCTTGCTACGAAAATTCTTTTTAAAGCAGTTTTGACCAAGCAGATTGAGGGTAGATTTTGTCCATCAAAACAATTTTTCACTTCAGGTCCTTGAAAGTTGTAATCCCGCACATGAAGATTAATTTGGGGATTTGAATTGTTTGATTTGGATACCAATATCTCACGATATTCGCGTTTGAATGTCTCATTGTAAAAGAAGAAGATCGTCTTGCGAGAATGATTCTAACCGAGATTAATTTTATAATTTAGAAAAAGTTTATTTTAGAATGTTTAGAGGGCATGTCATTATCATCCACTTCTTCGTCATTCTCCGATTCAAGCTCTCCTTAGGCATTTATTATCATCACCCTTTTGTTTACACATCGGCTAGCTATGTGCCTCGCCTCGGCATTTAAAACACATAATATCATGTGTTTTAGAACTTGAAGTTTTGGTGTTCCCTAAAGTAATAGCACTCGTTGGTTTGGAATTCTTAGAGGATTCAAATTTTAGCTTATGTTGTTGCTCATCCCTTTTGAGTTGTCTTCCATGGGACTGGTGTTAGCCATAGCAACCCCTCCTAACCAATCTTTTCGTTTGAGTTGTTCCTCCAGCTTTATTGCTTGATGCACCATATCTGTCAACTCAACATAGTATTGCATCTCAACAATATCCGTAATCTCACGATTTAAACCATACAAGAACCTAGCCATAGTGGCTTCCTAGTCCTCTTCCACATTAGCCTAGATCATAGTTACCTCCATCTCCTTGTAATATTCTTCTACACTCTTGGAAACTTGATTTAATCTCTACAACTTTTGATACAATCCCCTATAATAGTGGCTGGGTATAAAGCGCTTTCTCATAAGCATTTTCATCTTCTCCCAAGTGTCCACGAGTGACTCTTTATTCCTTCTCCTATTAATTAGAAATTGATTCCAGTAAATAATGACATAATCGGTGAATTCAATTGCATCCAACTTAACCTTCTTTATCTCCGAGTAGTTGTGACTAGGGGTGAGCATTTTCGGTTCGGTTCGGTTTTCATAAAAAAAAGTAAACAAACCGATTTTAAAAAAATTGAAACCGAACTGGACCTATTAAAAACCGGCCACTTTCGGCATCTCAACAATATCCGTAATCTCACGATTTAAACCATACAAGAACCTAGCCATAGTGGCTTCCTAGTCCTCTTCCACATTAGCCTAGATCATAGTTACCTCCATCTCCTTGTAATATTCTTCTACACTCTTGGAAACTTGATTTAATCTCTACAACTTTTGATACAATCCCCTATAATAGTGGTTGGGTATAAAACGCTTTCTCATAAACATTTTCATCTTCTCCCAAGTGTCCACGAGTGACTCTTTATTCCTTCTCCTATTAATTAGAAATTGATTCCGAGTAAATAATGACATAATCAGTGAATTCAATTGCATCCAACTTAACCTTCTTTATCTTTGAGTAGTTGTGACTAGGGGTGAATATTTTCGGTTCGGTTCGGTTTTCATCAAAAAAGTGACCAAACCGATTTTAAAAAAATTGAAACCGAACTGGACCCATTAAAACCGGCCACTTTCGGTTCGGTTCATTTCGATTTTTATGAGAAATTTTTTAAAAAACCGAAATTGATTTTTGGGCCATCTAATGGGCTTTTGTTGGGCTTTCTAATAAATTATCTAATGGGCTTGCAGAAAATCGATTTTCTTATAAGAACAAAAAGTTTTTACATTTTTTGCAATTAATCCAAATATTAGTGTATTAAATTGTTAATATAGTGTTTATTAAGTTTTTTCACTTTCTAATACTTTTATTTTGTTTAATTTAGCATGAGTCAAAATAATTAGAACTACACAAATAAACAAATTTAAATCTAAATTACAAGAAATGCCTTCAAAGGGCTAATAAACAAATAGCAACATTAACATAAAAAACTTCAAGAAATAACCCGGTTTTGGACTAATTATCATTTGTTGCTAGATTTACTTGTCCATCAAATTCTACAAAAAAACTAGAAATGTTAGATTGAAAATAAATTGATTAATAATTAATAAAATAAAAATTGGAAGAATTATCATGAAAAAGCTAACCACATAACTAACCTAATGTTGCCAAAAATGATATCACACCCAACTAACATTACAGTATTAACTACGTATTTGAGCTTGGTTTGCTCTCGCTTCGACTCCTTTAATTCGATTTATTTTCCATTGATAAGTTTCATAACAACTTTCATCTACAATAGAGTAACATTAGATGAGCACAACATACATGGTTGATGCCCTTTCAGTTAACAATGAAATACACAGGCTAAGACCACAACATGTATATGAAATCCTCACCTCATCTAGAGAAGCATTGAAACGAGTTGCCAGGATGTATGTGGTGCTATCGGAGATACCATATCTTTTCAAGAATTACGTAATCTAGGGATAAAAAAGTAGCAAAAGGTTAAGCTTTAAAACAAGAGAAACTTAAGCGATCAATAAGCAAGTGAAAGGGGTTTGATTACATGCTTAGATCCGGAGTAATTATAAAGTAGCTCGAGCGAAGAATGCAGCGTGGTCAATGAATCCGGGACTTGGCTATTAGAGTCTTATATGCTACTGTAAGAAGAGGGAAAACATCCGGTATCCGTCATAGAAATCAATGGAGGCAAAATTACAATAAACTAGACCAAAGTGCACTGGGAACAAGAGACTCAAATGGTGTTTTTGCAAAGGGAGGTGAGAGGGAGGGAGGGAGATTTAAGGTCCGGTTTTGCGAGTGGGAAGCAGAGGCGAGAGAGAGGGAAATTGTTTGTCTTAGAAAGGAGGGGAGAGGGCCGGAGGCAACAGAGAGAGAGAGGCAGAGAGGCGAGCGAGAAGTGAGAGGCGGACGATTAAAATTTTAGGGTTTTCATAAGTTTCTATTTATAATAAAATTTTCAGCTGAATCGGACCGGTGCGGTTTGGGTCAATCGGCTTTGTCAAGACAAAACCGATACTGAACTCGAACCAAATGTTTTTATAATTTTGTACTCGGTTTAATCGGTTCGTTTTTCAGGTTTTCTTGGTTAAATCAGTTTTCGGTTCGGTTTGCTCACCCTAGTTGTGACAATCAAACACCATCTCCATTTTAGTTTTCCACTCCAAATAAACTTCAGGATCACTTTTACCTTGAAAAGATGGGATTTTAATCTTAATGTGATGTGAATCAGCCCGAAACACTAGCAAGGACTTATGGGCTACTTTTTACTTTTGTTTCTAGGATTAAGGGGTTGGATGGAAGGCTATAAATTAGACTTATGGGTTTTATTTATTTTTAATAGCTAGAGCCCAAGGCTTGTTTGGGGTTAATTAAGATTTTATTTTCGGTTAAGATCAAAGGCTTGTTTGGATTAAGTCATGCGCTTTCCAACTTAGAGTTTTGGGTCGAGTTTGAGTGGACCTCATTTAAGCCCAAATAAAGGGTCCATTAGGGTTAGTTTTAAAAGACTATTTAAACTCATGTTAGCAAAATTTCGGCGATAATTGATGAATTTTAATTATGAATTTTTCAGTTTATGTGTGAGAGTGATTCTTGTATTTTTAGTTCTTGAGCGAACTAAATCCGACTTATCAAAGATTAAGCGGCTTTGTGGCGTCATTTCACGCATTCCAATAGTGTCGGTGCCTTGAGGCGAGTTTCCATTGTGTCACTCCTATCGGACTTATTTCGGCTTTGGGTTGCGTGATCACGAGGGTTACATCATTATGTTTACCAAATCATTATCCCTCATAGGCCTACCCATCCTAGCTTCTCGATTCTCATTCCCACGTTGAAACTCGCCTGGTTCAAATATGGCTCATCAAACTCCTCCGCCTCTGCCTCTTCCTCAACATTCCATCATAGAACACGCCCACCTTGCTGCATATTGGGGAAGTCTTGTTGATGTCCCCTAGGAGCCTCTACTTCTATCTGTCCAACCTATCATGAATAGGTTCTAATTCAACCCTCAACACACGCCTCATCTCCCTAACTAGGATTGCATTTAAAGGTTCAAAACTACAGAGTTGTCAAACTTCTTCGGTTATATCTTCTTGATTATTGGACATATTTAAAATCTGCAAAACAAGGTCGGAATACTCACAAGCACTCCCTCACGTGTTTCACTCAAGAACTGCTACACTTGTGTTCGTATTTTCACACTAAATGGATTTTACCCTCTTATGGTCTCACACACTCTTGCCTTTTTCTTCCACTCTTTTGTGTTTTATTTAGTTCTTAATCTAACATCCAAAACCAATTCAAAATAATCCCACAACAATTTAAAAATGAGAAACAACCAAAACTAACCAACGGACAAAGAACTTGAATAAAAGATATACAAGATTGAAAAAGGAATTTTCTACTGGAATTGTGCGATGTCGCGGTGACACAAATTAAGTATCCTAGCTTAAAACAAATCAAACAAGATAGTATAGAGCAAGGGGTCAATCCCACAAGGAAAATTTAGTTCAGATTTTCGTGCTATATGTAATGCAATTGGGGGAGTTAGAAGGTGTTTAGGTCGGGTTAAAGCACACTAAGTGAAAATTATATAAAACTAAAATTTATCGATAAAACAAACCTTGGTCGCAAATCAACATCCACCTACAGAAATCATAACTGATCATGGAAAGCGACACATCAATTTGTATCCTAAATATTTATCTCTTCTTAATATTGCTTCGTTAAAGGATCCGCAGTATAACTTACCCTAACCATCAAACAACCACGAGTGTCCGCACTAGTAATTTGATTTAATTGCATCATTAAAATCTAGATAAATTGATCAATTAAGAAACATAATTGTCTGCAATATATGTTTAGTTTGATTGAATGTTCTCCCTAAAATTAATAACATAGATCCGCTACAATTATTAACTTAGTTGCTTCATAAGTTCATATACCACAACTCCGGATTTTATACCAAACTTAGCAATCAATTTTCTACAATAATAACTTTGAGTCCGCTCTTAGCAATCAAATAAAAATCATATGAAAATAAGCATAGGAGAAGAAACATATTCATCATATAAACTAAAAAATTGAGGTAAAAATACATCTCTCAGTTTTTGAAATTTGAAGGTTTCTGTGTCCTTGCAACCAAACAAAAAAGTCTAACCTTGCATGTTTATTAAACAACTACATAAAACGATGGAAGAACACATGATCTAGGGTTTCGAAGAGGAAGATTTTGTCTTCTTTTGTGTTGGCCGCCACTTCCTTGCTCCTCTTCTCCTTTATATATACTTAGAAACCCTAATGTCTATTTTACAAAATAGTCCTTCCTTAAGTTGGTCGAATTTAGTTGTCCCTTGTAAAATTCATATCTCCTTCATATCACATCATTTTGAGCTGAAATTTGCAGCAAGTATAGGTCTTTGAATCTGAATCAACTAAAATTGTGTTTGCATCAATCGGATATTTGTAGCTCAAGATATTAAAGTTGGAATGGACAAAGGTCGATATCGGCAGATTGCAAGATTTGACTTTGAACGCTGCGATTTCCATGATCTTCCTTATTTTATTACTTTTTCCTTAGCTTTACATAAATTTATGTATGTTAGCTTTTGAATATCATTGGAATCACTTTATTTCGATCTCTAGAGCTTCCACTCTGCACAAAACACCGACTGAAGGTCAAATTTGTCAATCACCTCCAATTACCTCCTTTTTGCATCTTTCATCCAAAAATGCTTTCAAAATATAAAGCAAAGAATATCAAGGCATTTTATACATAAAACATATGCAAAACACTACGTAAAAATGGATGAAACTATCAAATAATACGGTCGCATCACAAATCGTGTACTTTTATATGATTTTTTCTGAACTTGAATAAGGTGAGAAACAAGATTGAAACGAAGTTTTCCTACTACAATCACGTATTTTTTCACTTGTTTTTTAACGATTTTTTCTAGACTTAGAAATAAGGTGAGAAACAACATTGAAAACAAGAAGTATTCTTATAAGAGGTAACAATTTACCTTTTTGATGATTTTTTCGGACTTGAATAGTGTACCTTTTTTTCTTTTTCTTGATGATCTTTTTTCTTGTACAAGATGTAACAAGTATATAAAAGAAAAAGAAAAATGAAAGATAGTCAAACTTATCATAGAAACAAAGCTTTGATACCAAATTATATGAACTTCATCAACAATTGTGATCAACCCTAATAAGAATAATGGTTTCGAACCCCAAGATTGTGTAGACAAGATTGGTTGAGCCTTCACCCGACATATAGCAAGATGAAAACCAAGACTATAAAAGATTGAAACACCACACCTATAAAACTTGATGTGGACCAGCCTAGAAACACCAACAATGATCCATTACATGTCCCAAATAGTCCAATGAAGCGGTTTAAGACAAAAGCATTGATAGAGGCAATGAATGCATTGATTTTGAAGGTTTCAACTAGGTCAGAATTGCAAGGACCATTGGAGTATCAAGAGGAGACCCTAGTTCATCTTATTTATGTGCAAGATGGGTCCAATACAACCTTATTTGGGTCATGAAGTGAGGACGAGGAAATGAGCCAAAAGAATCCTACTACAACATGGGATTAATGGGCTTGAAGGAATATTATAAAAGAAAAGCCTAATGGGCTTTATTTAATTTTGTTAGCTACAACCCAAGGCTTATTTGGGCTTAATTAAGATGTATTTTCAGCTAGGATCTCGAGTAAGTGGGCTTTTCAATTTAGGATTTTGGGTCAGTTTTGAGTGGACCTCATTTAAGTCCACATAAGGGGTCCATTAGGGTTACTTTTAAAAACTATTTAACCTCATGATAGCCTAATTTGAAAGTCATTGATTAATTTTAATTCTAAAAATTTTCAGTTTATGTGTGAGAGTGATTCTTGCATTCTTTAGTTCTTGAGAGAGCCGAATCGACTTATCAAAGATTAAGCGGCTTCGTGGCGTCATTCTACTTATTCCAATAGTGTTGGTGCCTTGGGGCGAGTTTCCATTATGTCACACTCATATCAGACCTATTTCAACTTTTCAGGATCAAATCTCATTCTTGGTTGTGGGTTGCGTGACCACGAGGTTCGCATCAAAACCGAAGAATCTCTCAAAATTCAAGGTGATAAGTTTAGGTGTTTGAACACCACAAGATTAACTTGATAAGTTTTAGGAGTTCTTCTAAGAACGAAAAGGAATACAAGACCTCACAAATATGATAATTTTCTGAAAACATAATATGTTTATTCAAAATATCCCTTTATATCTTGGAACAACTCTCCAAGAACAGGAAAAGTCATAACTAAAGCTTTAAAAGAGCTCAAACAATAACATAAACAAGTTTTCATGTTTTTAGGTCTCTTGGACTTCCAGAGGCTACCATAAATAGATAAATGATGAAATTCAATGTATTTAAAATGACCATTCAAGACCACATTCATTCCTCTATTTAATATCCTTTGAACTCATCAAATTCATGCCCTTTGATGGTCGAGATCATGCTTGGAATGTTTTTGCATAATTATTAGCCTCATGAATTGCTTTGATGATGTGGACTAAGCCTTGATTATTATTTGAGTTCATCTTTGTTTTTATAATCAACCCAAATCTCTTGAATTACCCCATTTAGTGCTTCCTTGAAACGTTCGGCTCTAAATCTTGTAATTGGGCCACTTGGAAGTGATAAAGGGTCTTGTGCAAATTCAACCGCATTCCCAAGTGTATGATCAACATTTTTAGCTCCTTGGTTTACATCATTCTCCCCTCTTGAGAAGAATTTGTCATCAAAGTATCACCTACATCAAATGGAGATAAATCGAAACATTAAAGCTTGCACTAATACCATACTCACCGGTAAGTCAAGCTTGTTGGCATTATCATTGATGGATTCCACTAGAAATGGTTTGTCACTCTGAGGTAGGAGTTTTGAAAGATGTTTTTCCAGAAAATGTTTTTCAAGATCATTAATATTAAAGAAGCTTACTTTAATACTAATGATCTTGATCATATAGTGCCTAATGCTTGCTATTTCTCCGTTGCGGGAGTTTGATGATGTGTTCTTCGAACGATACTCCAAGCGGATTACCACCATTGCGGGGATAAGGTATCAGATTAATTTTGTACATGGAGCTTCAATTCTAACTAGGTAGCCTATAAAAGCAATCTAGAGGAGACTACTGAGCTTTAAAGGCAAGTTTATGAGCTAAAAGATAAGGGATATATTCGTGAGAGTATAAGCACGTGTGTTATACCCGTAGTACAAATGCTTAAGAAGGATGGAACATGGAGGATATGTGTTGATTGTCAAGCCATCAACAACATAAAGATTTTCATTCGAGGTCGAATCTTTTTAAGGAGAGAGGAGATGATGTGAACCAACCTGAAACACTAGCAAGGACTTAGGGGCTACCTATTCCTTTTGTTTCTAGGATTAAGGGGTTGGATGGAAGCCTATAAATAAGACTTTATGGGATTTATTTAATTTTGTTAGCTAGAGCCCAATGCTTGTTTGGGCTTAATTAAGGCTTTGATTTTAGCTGCGATCCAAGGCTTTCTTGGATTAAGGCATATGCTTTCCAAAAGAGTTTTGGATCGGTTTTGAGTGGACCTCATTTAAGTCCACATAAGAGATCCATTAGGGTTAGTTTTTAAAGACTATTTAAATTCATGTTAGCTAATTTTTGGAAGCCATTGATGAGATTTAATTCTGAACTTTTGAGTTTATGTGTGAGAGTGATTCTTGCATTTTTCTTAGTTCTTGAAAATAAAATTGACTTATCGAAGATTAACTGGTTTCAGTGGCGTCATCTACTCATTCCAATAGTGTTGGTGCTTGGGGCGGGTTTTTAGTATGTCACACTCCTATCAGATCTATTTTCTCTTTCTAGGATCAAATCTCATTCTTAATTGTGAGTAACGTGACCACGAGATCACAAGATTCGAATCAGGTGGTATCGGTGCTAGTCTCTGAAACAAGGTCTTATCATTTATGTGTCATCTTTTTCTATCTCATCATTTTAGTATATTAGGAAGAAGAAAAGGAGAATGAGTATATTAATAAAAAGAGTAAAATAGAGAGAGATAGAGACATTAGTTGAAATTTGAAAAATCATTGAATTTTTGTCGTAGAAAACAAAACTCTTGGGAAACATAAGAAAACAACATCAAAATCAATTTAGAATTTATATTGTCTATTGGAGTTGAGATAGGATCATATGTCAAATTTGGTCTTCTAATATTGATTTCTTAAGGATATATTTCGAGATTCATATATGCAGCAGAAATACTACCTTAGTGAACCCTAAGCAATACACCATAAAATCATTTGAAATTCAAATTTCAGTGTATTGACATTAATATCACACCATATATTAAATTTGGGTTAATGTCGATATCGTATACTAGAGTTTTCAATTAGAGGTTCATTTGTGTCACAAATGGATCACACAAGGGGTTAGGTACCTAGAAGTACGATAATGACCTATGATTTGAGTGTTATTTTTAATTTGGTATTAAAATACTAAGTATTGAATTTGAGGCCATTTCGAGATCGTTTGGTCTTGGTTTCAATTCCTATACGTAAAAATTGCGTAAGAGGTTAGATTCTGCTCGAGTCTCAAAAAGTGATCCTTACCAAACTCGTGAAATTCGTTTTGTTCCAGTAGAATCGGAAAAACGACGATGTTTTATCCTGGTTTTAATTCGGTCAAATTCCGACCGAACGCCTGGTTCCGTTCGGGCATTCTATTCGGGTTCATCAAAACGACACCGTTTCATCTCCCCTTACAAAACACACAGAAACGACCCCCGGTTCCACAATTTCCAAATCAATTTTGTTTCTTAAACCTCAATTTTTCAAAAATTAACTCATCTTATCTCTCAAAAATCAACCCAAATTAAAACCCAAATCCCTAACCTGATCTTGTTCCCTTACCCAAACTCAAGTTTTCAAATCTCAACTCGTAAATTCATAATTACTCAGCTCAAAATCAAATCTTCATTTCTTCCACACGCGGCACCAGACCTTCATTTCTTCAACCCCTCGTAGCTCCATTATTGTTCTTTTAAAAAGGGTTCTTGGCTTAGTGGCTGACCACCAAGGTATTGTTTTTTTCTACTTTCGTTTTTTCTTGATAATGCAAAGTGGATACTCAAAGGGTAGTGTAATTTGAAGTGGTTGGAGTAGTTGTGAAACTTTAAGATGTTTTTCTCACGCTTTAAAGTAATGGAAATGGTGGGAACGTGTTATGCTTGCATGTGTTTCTTGCAGCTATGGGAAAAGTTGGTGTTTTGTACTTGCTTGTTTGCTCATTTGATTGCTTAGGTAGATCTGTTGAAACTTCTTGATGAATATAATGAACCTTTGTTTAAAAATTCAATGAACCAACTTATATATATAACACATTATACAAGGATAGAGATACAAGTTTAATATAATCAATGAGCGAGATGATATGGGTTTGCACCTTGCAATGTGTTCTTCTAATCTTACAAAGCTCCTTTTGTAACATTTCTATCAATTAATATGCAAGAGCAAGATTTGAAAAGGGTTAAGATGATAAATATGATAGTTTTATCATCAAGTGAAATTATTGACTAGATTACGATCCATAATTGTAGAATATCAGTAAAAATGAGAAAATTAGAAAGACTCGAGCTTGTATGGAAGTTCATAAGAGCCTATAATCAAACATGATAGTGATTTCCCATGTTGCCTCACTGGTCATCAATAGCGTAGCAAATTTGTTTCATTAGTTCCCATGTACAAATCACTATCACGTTCTCGTGAAATATCTCACTTTTGAATGCTAAGAAACCGACTCAGACTGGTATTTATGTTGTCACCATAACAATTAATACATATTGTGTTTTGGAATTGCGATATCGGTTTCATGATTTTTGGGAGCTGCCCAAATAAATAATTAGGTTAGGGAAACGTAGTATCCAAAAGGAGTAAAAGTAGCATCTTGAATTCATGATAGTATCCTGTGTAAGTCGGGATACTGGTTATTTTTGTAGGAAATTGGTGTGCATTTGTTTTAAATTTGAGATAGGTAATATTTTTGGTTTTATGGTTTAATTGTTATAGGTTTTTGGACATGGAAGATGGGGAAAGTTAGTTGCTTGCTAGATTTAACGTTGGTTTTAGATTCTCACTTTGTCTTCAATTTATGCTCACTTGTAACTCACTAACCACTTCAACGATACTTGAAATTTAATGTTATTGTGCATTATGCTCGGGATTTAGTGTTGACATATAATGTCATACTTTGTATGCTTTATATATTTTGATGATAACAATAAAAAGAAAATGGGCTAATAATATGCTTGGATGAGATTAAGCTATAAACAGGTTTTATTCAAAGAATACATCAACAAGCATAATGGAGTTCAAGAAGTCCAAGATGCAAGCAAGTGAAGACTTAGAATAAGTGTTCATTTTAGTGCTTTGTGTAAATCTCAATTTCTATCTTGATAGCACAAATTAAAATGAACTCACACACTTCA
The DNA here is from genome assembly GCA_032356905.1 of Salix exigua. Classification (NCBI taxonomy): domain Eukaryota; kingdom Viridiplantae; phylum Streptophyta; class Magnoliopsida; order Malpighiales; family Salicaceae; genus Salix; species Salix exigua. The sequence goes on from CM063601.1 coordinate 13,205,519, forward strand.
CAGTGCATGCAAAGGATTTGATGATTAAGCGGCTAGTTTCTAACTGGCTATAAACGGCTAGTTTCTAACGGCTATAAATGGCTAGTTTCTAACGGCTAGTTTCTAACGGCTAGTTTCTAACGGCTAGTTTCTAACTGGCTATAAGCGGCTAGTTTCTCTTTGAAACTTATAAATAGGCCTCTTAATTGCAAAACTAAATTGACACAGAACTTTCATATCTTATATTGAGGCAATTAGAAGTGCATAAACACCTTCATATCATCAATCCTCATTAATACTCATATTTGTGTTTAAATCTTCATATCCTAACACAAAGAGTATTTCTCATTCTCACTACACTTAAACACCTTCAAATATCCTAAGTGCTATTAAGTGAGAGAAAGAGATTTTAGATCTTCATTTGTAATATCCACACTATTAAGAGTGTATTGTTGTTTTACTAAAACAACCATTGTGAAACTCTTGAGAGTTGAGTATAAAACTCTTGGTATTGGTGAGGGAACATCACCAAGGAAAAATCTTGAAGAGGGGACATCTTCAAGTGGTGTAAAGTCTTGGTGTGGATTCATCAAGCGGAAATTGTAATCTTGTTACTTGGTTTAGTAAGAGAGTACAATACTCAAGTACGAGTTGGTACTTGAGTCGTGGACGTAGGCTTGCCGAACCACGTTAAAAACCCGAGTTAGCAATCTCTTTCCCTTATCTCTTTACTTTCAAGTAATTGATTTTAGAATTGCTATAATTATTGTATTTGCACCAATTCCGCTTTTAGGTGCATAGTTGCTTTAATCCGTGAATTTCAACAATTGGTATCAGATCTTAGTTCTCATTTATTAAGTTTGCTTAGACTTTGAGTAGAATGGCAATTATATGCAATAATCTCCGAAATGAAGGTGCTTCAACTTCTAGACCACCATTTTTTGATGGTGATGATTATGCTTATTGGAAAGCTAGAATGTCAATATATCTTCAATCTATAGATTTTAATTTATGGCTTTCTATTGAAAATGGACCTCATAGACCACTCAAAATTGTAAATGGTATTGAGATTCCAAAAAGCATGATAGAATATAGTGACCTAGATAAAAGATTACTTTCTATGGATGCTAGAGCAATGAATATTTTATATTGTGCATTAAATAGAAGTGAATTTAATAGAATATCTTCATGTAAAAATGCTAGGGATATATGGCATGCTTTGGAAGTAACTCATGAAGGAACTAACCAAGTAAAAGAATCAAAAATTGATATGTTAGTTCATCAATATGAGTTATTTAAAATGTTGCAACATGAATCCATAACAAGCATGTTTACTCGTATGACTAGCATAACAAATAGTTTACATGCTCTTGGTAGAACTTACTCAAATGCAGATATCGTAAGTAAGATTCTCAGATCTCTACCAAAAGCTTGGGAAGCTAAAGTGACAGCTATACGAGAAGCTAAAGATCTCACAAAACTTCCATTAGAGGAGCTCATCGGTTCTCTAATGACACACGAGATATCTATGGATAATCAAGATCAAGAAGAAAGGCCAAAGAAAAATTTGGCATTTAAAACTGCTCATCGAATCGAAAGCGAGGAAAATGATAATGATGAAGACAGTAATGACGATCTTGAAGAAGATGTAGCATCAATCACAAGACAGTTTCGAAACTTTCTTAAAAGGAAAAATGACAAGAGAAAGTTCTCGAAATACAAAAAGGAGGGAGATTCAAGTAAAGAAACTCCAAGGTGCTATAAATGCAACAAGTTGGGGCATATCAAACCCGATCGTCCCCATCTTCAAATGAAGAAGAGAAATCGTTTTCAACAGAGAGCTTTGAAAGCGACATGGAGCGATGATTCGAACTCAAGCTCTAGTGATGAAGAAGAACATGTGGCTAACATGTGCTTCATGGCAATTGAAAGCGAAAATGAGGTACAATCTTCGGATGATGAATCTGACCCTTCCTATATTGAATTACATGAACAACTTGAAAATTTGTATGTAGAATATAAGAAGTTAGGTTCTAAATATAGTACTCTCAAAAGAAATCATATATGCTTAATTGAGGAAAAAGAATTATTAGAAAAGAAAGTATATGATTTAAATGACAAGAGTAGTAAAACTAATCAACTTGAAGAAGATAATAAATCTTTAAAAGAAAAAGTTGATGAGTTAAATGTAATTATCTCAAAATTCACACAAGGCTCAGAAATTTTTGAGAAAATGCTTTCAAGCCAAAGAAGTGTGTTTAACAAAGGAGGATTAGGTTATAAACCTAAGATAAATCAAAAATACTTAAAGAATTATTTTGTTAAAGCTAAACATTCTTATGATCCAAATCAAACATGTAATTATTGTAGAAAATTAGGACATTTGGTTTATGCATGTCCTATGAAGAAAAATAAGGATGTTAAAATGATTTGGGTTCCAAAAGGAACCACCCCTTGAATTCTTTGGTAGAAATAATTTCATTTTGGATATTTATTATTATTAGATATTATGTCTTTATTTATCTAAAATATTAATTTTCTTTTGTTGATGCCAAAGGGAGAGATATGATGAAAATATCAAATGCATCAATAATGGGGGAGAAAAATAGGAGAAAATGAAAAATATATATGCATATATTTAGGGGGAGAAAATGGATTTTTCTTGAGATTGCATATGATATTTTTACTTAGATTAAATTGCTAAAAATGCTCAATGTCTCTTATATATTGGATTACAAAATATAGAGGAGACTCATTTTTACCTAAGTTTTTATTTATTGTCATCATCAAAAGGGGAGATTGTTGACATATAATGTCATACTTTGTATGCTTTATATATTTTGATGATAACAATAAAAAGAAAATGGGCTAATAATATGCTTGGATGAGATTAAGCTATAAACAGGTTTTATTCAAAGAATACATCAACAAGCATAATGGAGTTCAAGAAGAAATCACTCCAAGAAGTCCAAGATGCAAGCAAGTGAAGACTTAGAATAAGTGTTCATTTTAGTGCTTTGTGTAAATCTCAATTTCTATCTTGATAGCACAAATTAAAATGAACTCACACACTTCACATTGCATGCAAAGGATTTGATGATTAAACGGCTAGTTTCTAACGGCTATAAACGGCTAGTTTCTAACGGCTATAAATGGCTAGTTTCTAACGGCTAGTTTCAAACGGCTAGTTTCTAACGGCTAGTTTCAAACGGCTAGTTTCTAACGGCTAGTTTCAAACGGCTAGTTTCTAACGGCTAGTTTCAAACGGCTATAAACGGCTAGTTTCTAACGGCTAGTTTCTAACGGCTATAAACGGCTAGTTTCTCTTTGAAACTTATAAATAGGCCTCTTAATTGCAAAACGAAATTGACACAGAACTTTCATATCTTATATTGAGGCAATTAGAAGTGCATAAACACCTTCATATCATCAATCCTCATTAATACTCATATTTGTGTTTAAATCTTCATATCCTAACACAAAGAGTATTTCTCATTCTCACTACACTTAAACACCTTCAAATATCCTAAGTGCTATTAAGTGAGAGAAAGAGATTTTAGATCTTCATTTGTAATATCCACACTATTAAGAGTGTATTGTTGTTTTACTAAAACAACCATTGTGAAACTCTTGAGAGTTGAGTATAAAACTCTTGGTATTGGTGAGGAACATCACCAGGAAAAATCTTGAAGAGGGGACATCTTCAAGTGGTGTAAAGTCTTGGTGTGGATTCATCAGCTGGAAATTGTAATCTTGTTACTTGGTTTAGTAAGAGAGTACAATACTCAAGTACGAGTTGGTACTTGAGTCGTGGACGTAGGCTTGCCGAACCACGTTAAAAACCCGAGTTAGCAATCTCTTTCCCTTATCTCTTTACTTTCAAGTAATTGATTTTAGAATTGCTATAATTATTGTATTTGCACCAATTCCACTTTTAGGTGCATAGTTGCTTTAATCCGTGAATTTCAACAATTAGAAATGCCGAGCTCCAATAGTTTTCTTCAATTCAGGATGACTTGTCATTGACCAACCACTTTGGCATAACATCTAACTTGTGTTATCTTTTTACAACAGATTAAATTACATGGTTGAAAACTCATCTAGTGGTGGGACTTCCATTTCTTCAGCTCCAGCAAGATCAGATAATCTAGCATGGGCTCATGGACAGGTGGTTGCTGGTTCAAAGAATGCAAGTATATGTATTCATTGTAACAAACGAATCAATGGTGGTGGTGTTACTCGTTTGAAGTATCACCTTGCTAGTATTAAAGGTCAGGTTGAACCTTTTAAAAGGGTCCCTCCAGATGTTAAATGACAAATGAAACAATTGCTAGGTGACATGACAACAGAGAAAGAGAAAAGAAAAGGAGTTAGAACTGATATTGGAAATTATCAATCAGTTTCCAATGATGAAGAAGTTGAAGAGGGTGATGCTGCAAATCCTCATTCGGGTGATATATGTTCACAAACAAATAGAAGATTGACAATGCAAGGAACAAGTACATCTAGAAGAAGGATATCTTTATTTGCTCCACGAACTACCCCAGGTTCGCAACCTAGTATTAGAAGTGTAATGGCTTCTAAAGAGATGGAACACAATGCAAGAAAAGTCATAGCAACATGGTGGTTTGATGCTAATATACCGTTTAATAGTGCTAATTCATATTATTATCAGTCAATGATAGATGTCGTAACATCAATGGGACCTGGGTTTAAAGGATCATCATATCATGATTTAAGAGGATCACTTTTGAAAGATGTAGTTCATGATGTCCATGAATACATGTTAAGTATCAAGGCTGATTGGAGAATTTATGGATGTTTAATTATGGCTGACGGGTGGTCAAATAGGAGGAATGTACCAATTGTGAATTTCCTTGTTTATTCTCCAAGAGGCACCGTATTCTTGAAGTCTGTTGACACTTCAGGACTTCGAAAAGATAAAGAGACATTGCTGGAGATGTTTGATGAAGTTGTCAAAGAAGTTGGACAAGAAAATATTGTCCAATTTGTTAGTGATAATGAGGCTTCATTTAAGGCTGCTGGGAAAGCTTTGCAGCAAAGGTATGACACCTTTTTTTGGTCTCCTTGTGCTGCTCATTGCATTGATTTAATGCTAGAAAATATTTGTGATCGAAGATATTTTCCAATCATTGATGAAACCATTAAAAATGAAAGAAATATAACCAAGTTTATATATAATCATGAATGGCTTTTAGCTTTGATGAGGAAAGATTTCACAAATGGAAATGATTTATGTCGTCCTGGCATAACAAGGTTTGCTACCCATTTCTTAAGCATCCAATGTTTACTAAAGTTTAAGAATGAGTTTCAACAGATGTTTACTTGCACAAAATGGGTTGAATCAAGTCATGGCAAAAGTCGAGTTGGAAAGGAAAGTGTTGCTATAGTTTTAGAAGATAAAGACTTTTGGCCGAGATGTGCACATATTGTCAATGTCAGCGAGCCTTTAGTACGAGTTCTAAAGTTAGCAGACAGTGAAGAAAAACCATCAATGAGATATTTATATGAGACAATGGATAAAGCAAAAGAAGCCATCAAAAGAAGGTTGAAAAATAGAATGTCTCAATATGGACCATATATTCGGGTAATTGATGCTAGATGAGATAAACAACTTCATAGTCCATTACATGCAGTAAAATGTTTTCTTAATCCTGGAATATTTTTAGGCCTTTTTTTTTCAAAACAAAAGGAGATAACTCGAGGTTTGCTTAGCACAATTACTAGATTGGTTCCTGATTGTGATATTCAAGATATCATTAGTGGCCAAATTGAGGAGTATAAGAAACCCAACTAGTGATTTTGGCATGCCCCTAGCTATTTGTCGAGATAAAAGTTAAATCCAGGTAATAACTTTTATTTTTTACAATATAATGTCTTTTTTATCTATAATATTTGATTTATTCAAATTTTCTTATCTAGTTTCATGGTGGCAGTAAATTCAGCAATGATATCGAAGAACTTCAAAAGTTTGCAATTCGAGTTCGTAGTCAATGCTCGGAGTGCAATCGAGTGCGAAAGAAATTAGAGTGTATTTCAATACATTCATGCCAAAACGCTGAAATAGGCTTGAGCACAAGAGATTAAATGATTTAGTATTTGTTCGCTATAATCTAAAGATTCAACAGAGGTAAAATATCAATACTATTATATTAATAATTATTTTCTATTACATTGCTATTAATTTTTTTTAATTTCTTTCCTATTTATTCTTTGTAGGAATTTGAGCAAAACAAGAAATGCTTTAGATCTCATTAGCCTTGATAACATTGATCTATTAAATGAATGGATTTGTGAAGAACCCAATCTTCTTGATGGAGAGGACATAAGTTGGGAGAGTATCGAAGCACCTTTCTCTTTTTTAAATTTAGATGATGAAGAGACATGTTTAAATGAAGAGAATGAGCTTGGTGGAAATGACCAACCTATGGAATGTCTTGTTGATGACTTTCCTTATATTCCACCGCAAGATCAAGATCCTTATTTTTATATTAATGATGTAAAAGATGTTTGATGTATATATATATTTTTTTATTTTAGAACATTTCACTTTCATAATATTTTGGAATTATGTTTGTTTAACTTTGTGTTTGTATTGTATAATTTAAAGTTCATTTATATTGAATTTAAATTATACTTGTTAAATTAATATCTTTTTTCATAAATTAATAGTACAAATTACAAAATGTCAAAACCTGAACGGCATACCGGAATGCACTCAAACCGAACGTTCCGCTCCAAACATAAAACCGAAACTACGACTAGAACGGATTTTACAACCTTGATACTTACTGTTAAGTTTTGTCCAATTCTCTATTTTTATTCTATTTTGGGTTATCTAGGAGTTAAGTAATTGTTTTTGCTAGTATTTGCTTTTCTTTTATTTCGTGTCTTCAGTATCGTCCACAATTACATGCAATTTGCATTACTAATCACAAAATCATAATTCTAGTTTTGTTTTCAGTATTTGTATTGCTTCTTGAGTCTGAAAATCATAATTAAAGTGCGCTACAAAGGCTACTTACTTTGATTTGTTGATTTTAGTTCCTAAAGAACCATAAGAAAGCAAGTTGTAAGGTAAAGCGTGTAGTGAGCATATTAGAGTGATAAATTTTAATTTGTTTACACGGGAGGTGTGAGGTTATATTTTATGCGACTAACTGAATTTTACAGATTCAAAGGATGTCTAAAACAACGAATCAAGTAACACAAAACGCTACCATTGTTTTCCAATTGCAAGCCTTATGTCAAGAACTCGAGTTGTTGTCTATGTTGAACATGGATCTGAAAGATGAATTGAAATAGATAAAGAAATAGAATATTGGGGCTAATCACAGAGTAACTATGATTCGTAAGGCCGTATTGAATACCAGATCTGATTTTGACTAGTTTGTTGATGAAAACACGGATGTGGGTGAACATGACTATGATGGTGATATGGAATCTAGAGGTGAAAAATCCTATTGTGAAGGCATGCCACCATTAAAGGATAGTGACGGGGATGAGCTAGCATGACCGATTGCGTCGATCCTTGGTTATAAGTCCTACACTTCAGGGCCATGTCAAGGAAGATAAATCTAATCAACAAAGAGAAAATATCTTCCAAACGCGATGTTACGTAAAAAGCAAGGTGTGTGGTATAATTCTTGATGGTGGAAGCTATGTTAATGTTTGCAATACAACCCTTGTTAGTAAACTGAAATTGAGTATTGTTAAGCATGTGAAACCATATAGATTGCAATGGTTGAATGATAGTGGTGAAGTGAAAGTGACTAAACAGGTTGTGGTTCCATTCACGATTAATATTCTCTTGTTGATCCTTCATCAAAGTTGTAGGCTCGTACATATACATGATTCTAGTTTTTGAATCACTTGATTTCAACACCGGAAGAACATGATATTCCCTTTTTATTGTCTAGTTTCGCTTGGATTGTAACGAAAAAGATTGCGGCGATTCTATTTAACAAGGTTTT
>CM063601.1:13213991-13229625 GCA_032356905.1 Salix exigua
TTGATTTATTTTTTAAAAAATATTTTTATTTAGAAATTTATTCAATTGATAAAAAAAATTAAAATTATTTTTAATATTATCACATAAAAATAATATAAAAACATTAAGAAATACAATGTTTGAACAATGTTTGTTTTCTGTCTGTATTTATTCATTTATGCTTCTAGATTATTTTTTTCCATTTTATTTTTTGTCGGGGTTTTATTTTTAATAAGTTCTGTTATGAAATTTTAATTTATGTTGGTGATAATTTTCAAATTAATATTTCTCTTTGTTTTTTTTGGATTTTCTGTTATTTTATATGTTTTTCGGATCAAATTATTTTATGAATTTATTGTTTACGCTATAATAATGATAATTATAGTGATTCTTTATTTTTTGTTAAATATTTTGATTTTTTTGGGTGTAATTTAATGATTTAATTGTTTGGAAAATAATATGGATGATAATTTTAACTGATATACTAATGAAATGACGGTAATGTAGGGATGAATTTTCAATTTATGTTTTCGTCCTTTTATGAATAGAAAATTAACTACTTATTTTTTTTATTTGATTATTGCAGGTTTTTTCACAATTTATATTTTGTTTTTAAATGCGATTGAAGTTGAATTATAAAATGAACTAATCTTAATATAATGAATTCAATAATTCAGATATCCAAATCTTCTTGCTTTTTTAATGATAATGATAATTTTATACTGGTTATTTCGTTGCAATATACTAAACAAATAAATTAATATCAATTTAAAATTCATATATTTTATAGAAAACTTGCATTTTCACAGGTTTTTTGCATAAATTTATTATTTTGACTAAATTTATATTATAAAAAAACACACAAATAATATTGTTTTCGTTGAAAAAAATATGGTGTCACCCGCAACGAGGCATAGGGGCATTAACTTTATATTTTGTTTTTAATTTAGATTAAATTATAAAATGAACTCATCTTAATATAATAAATTTAATAATTCAAATATCCAAATCTTCTTGTTTTTTTAATGATTATGATAATTTTATATTGGTTATTTCGTTAAAACTTGATAAACATATAATTTTATATCGATTTAAAACTCATATATTTTATAGAAAACTTGCACTTCACAAGAATTATATATAAATTTATTATTTTGCCTAAATTTATATTATAATAAAAACACAATTAATAATTTTTATGTTGAAAAATAATACGGTGTTATCCTCAGTGAGGCGTAGGGGCATTGGCTAATTTATAATATAAATGAAGTAGAAAAACATTGTAGCAATCCACGCCATTTTTACACTGCATGGACTCAAAATTCTAACCCGCCAACCATTTATTTATATGAAAAAAACTATATTCATACCTTTAACTATACATAAATAATTTATGTTATTTTCTCCCTCACTCTCACCTATCTAATTTGTCTATATCTTTCTGATCTCTCTCCCTTTTTATATATATATATATACTAGCTATTTTCCCGCACTTCGTTGCGGTCTAAACCATATTTTTTTCAACATAAAAAATATTAATTGTATGATTTTTTTGTGATATAAATATGAAAAACTAATATATATTTTTAGAATTCCTATGGAGCGCGAGTTTCCTATAATAAAATTAATCAAGAAGATTCAGATACCTGAATTATCAAATTCACTGTATTAGAATTAATTCATTTTTATAATCCAATTTAAATTAAACATAACAAACATAATATAAATTGTGAAAACACTTACAATAATTTTCTATCTACAAAAATAAGAATTCATCATTGAAAATTCATCCCTGCATTACCATCATTATCATGACTATAATAGTTAAAATTGTTATAAACATTACTACCTAAATAAGTAAAATCATAATATTGCCCCAAAGAATAAAAAAATATTTTTTGTTTACAAAAAAACTAAAAAAAACCACTAAAATTATTATTATTATTATTATTGCGCAAACAATGAAACCATAAAATCATATGATCCGAAAAAAAGATAAAAATATCAGAAAACAAAAAAAAAAAGGAAAAAAGGGATCAGTATTAATTTTAAAATGATCACCAACATAAATTAAAATTTCAAGATTGAAATAAATAAAAATAAAACCCCAATAAAAAATAAAATTAAAAAAATTAAAAACAAAAACTAATATTATAGATGCATAAATACAAATAAAAAATAAGCATTGACCAAAAAGGACTGAAAAAACCAAAGGAATTAATATCAAATATTTTTTTTAAGAATAAGGACCGAAATGAAAAACAAAATATATAATATATTTTAATCAAAGGATAAAATTAAAATAAATAAAAACCTTAGGACTAAACAAATAAAGATATTTGAAAATTAAATTTTTGTGTAATTTTCTTTTAAAAATAAAATAATAAGGAACAAAATGAAAGGTAGAATATATGAAAAATTTCAATTAGAGGACCCAATTAGAACAAATTAAAACCTGCATATTGAAATAAATCAAGAGCATACCAAAAATCAAAAGAATAAGGACTATATTGAAAACCAACATATATAATCATTTTGAATTGAAGGGTACAATTGTAAGAAATCAAAATTCCCATTGAAGAAATGAGAACATTGAGATTAAATTAATTTAAGATTTAAAAAACACTTAAGTTCTTTTTTTATATATATATTTTCAAGCGTTAATATTAAACAAACATAAGAAAATATAATTAGTCTCACATATTTTTAATAAAAATAGCTTTAAAATATTTTTTTTATCATTATTTTTTAAATGTTTGTTTTTATAATAAAATGAATACATAAAAATACTAAATAATCGAAAGTTTTATAGGTTAATCATTTGCTCAGATGCATAGCATAAAAAAAATCTAGGACTGTTAATATTGTTTTTACATGTAAAACAATTTGGTTCTGACTGCGACGAAACGAAGAGCAAGTTGCTTGTATATTTTTTCTTTGTAGATAATTTGGCCTAAATTTTCCACCTATTTCATCTAAATATGGCTTCATATATTGTTTTTTATGTTTATGTGATATTAGATTTGAAATACAATACATAAAAACACCGCAAAAATTATTTAGTAACAAAAACAGCACTGACTGGTGAATTATTTCAAGTATTACTCTAATTGTTATTATCATGATTGTTAATTTGTCATATTTATTATAGATGCTATTATAATTATTGTTGTAATTAATTAATATAAATTATTATTGATAATTCTATCACTCCCACCACCATTATTGTTATAAAAAGAAATTTAATGTTTTTTAATATATATTCCTCATATTATTACATTAAAAGTATTTTAGAACATTGAGATTAAATTAATTTGAGATTTTAAAAAAACTTACCTTATTTATATATATATATATATATATATATTAAGATATTAATATTAAATAAATATCAAAATATATAATTAGCCTCATATATTTTAAAGAGTAAATACCTTTAAAATAACCGTTATCATTATTTTATACGCTTTATCCATAGTAAATTAAATATATAAAAAACTAAATAATTGAAAGGTTTGTAGGGTGATTATTTCTCTCAGATGTATAATATCATAAAAAAATCTAGGATCATTAGCATTTTCTAGGTATTGGATAATCGAATTGATTTTGCTATTGAGTGGCTTAGGATATTTTCATCCCATGAATTAATTCTCAAGGCTATAAATTAATTTACATTACCTATAATCTAAATGGCATAGTAAAAATATCTTATAGTCATTTATATTATAGACAATACTAGTTGGATTGCCCGCACTACGTTGCGGGCATAATGTGTACATAACAAATAATTCTTATAACTGTTTAGATTAAAATATAATATTTCAGTATGTAAAATTTGATATAATGAAAAAGATCAACATCTTTTATTATAATAATAATAATAAATCAAAGTCATAACTTCTTAAATTATCATCACCATCACTGTCAAAACAATAAACATTATTTAACAAATCTTAGAGAAAAATCAAAAAAATTGAATAAAAGAGCACGTAAGAACAAAAACCTAAAATTACTATTATTATTGTTTTAATAACGGGAAAAAACAAAAATAAATCAAAGGCTTAAAAAAACCCTAAGAACATTAACAAAAGAGCAAAATGAAAAAATAAAATAAATGAAAAAAAAACAATAAAAATTATTGATTGGAAAAAAAAAATTATTTAACCTGAAAATTTATAAAAAAAACATATTACACTACTTTGCGGGCTGAGTAAAAAGTTTGTATAACTATTAAAAGAATAAAAATTATCAAATTATCCCGAGAGAAAAAAAACCTAAAAAACATTAACAAATGAGTAATTAAGAGAAAAAACATTAAATTATTATTATTATTATTATCATGCTAATAATGAAAAAAATAAAAGACTAAAAAAATCATACAAACTTTAACAAAAAATCAAACAAAAAAATAAAATAAAAATTATCAGGTAAAAAAGTCATATGACGTAAAAATAAAATGGAAAAAGGAAAAAAACTAAAAGAAATAACAAAAAAAATAAATACAAATATCAATTTCCAAATGATCATAGATATAAAATAAAGTTTAAGAACTATTTTTTTGAAAAAAATATACCATCCCAACAAATATGAAAATAAAAAAAAATCAAGCTAAGCATACTTATATATATATATGGACAAAAGTAATATGGCTGAAATAAAGGGATTAAAATGAAAAATTAAAAGTCATATGGCTGAAATAAACATTAAATATAAAGGGATTAAAATCCAAAATTAAAAGTATAAGGGCCGAAATGAAAACATTGAAGTCTTAAAATCTAAGAATATTATTACCATTACAACTAAAACAATAAAAAATATTAAATTATTACAATGAAAAAAATAAAAAACATAAAAAAGAAAGCAAAGAAAAAAAACTAATATTATTATTCAATCAAGGAAAAAAATGACAATAAATTGTTTTTTTAAAAGAAATAAATAAATAAAAGGTCAAAATTAATTAATTAATTAATTAAATAAAAATGAAAAAAAAAACATAACTGAAAAGATAAGTGAAAAAAGTGAAAAAAATGAAAAAAACATCAAAATAAATAAATAAATAAAACAATCAAATTAAATTAAAATGAAAAAAAAAAAACTGAAAAAAAAACAGGTAAAAAAAAGAATAATGTGCTAGGCAGGGGTCAAACCCGTGCCAGCGCGTCTCCCCTTCTAAGACACGCCTGTGTCTCCAGTAAGCCACATGTATTTATTTGTCTTTTTTTGTAAAAAAAATATATAAATAGTATATTTATTGTTCAAAAACGAAGAAAAAAACACTATTAAAATCCACAGTGTTTTCACTCACAAGTTTCAGTGAAACACTGAACTTTTTTAGTTTATTTTATAATATATCAAATATTCTAGGGCCTCCTTTTCAGATATGCCACGATCAGTTGTCGATGGTTCAAGAGTTATTATTTTGTATACATGGCCTAAAGTTTTTTTTTCACGTCAAAAACCTTCATAACTATAGGAAAACACTTAGGCTCTATTTGTTTCCTGGAATTCACTTTCCAGGAAACCACTTTCCAAACTTTCCTGTGTTTGTTTGTCTTCCAGAAAGTTGGTCAACAGAAAACACTTTCCAGTCCACGGAAAACACTTTCCAGTCAAAGAAAAATTTGGCTTGGTTTTCAGGAAAATGTTTTCCGGAATATTTGGGCGGAATTCACTTTCCGGAAGTTGTGAAAAATTTAGAAATATCATTATTTGTTGATTATATCAAATTTGATCCTCAAACTTTTGATTGGTATATATAATTTGTTTTGAATATTTATTTTTCAATTCCATCTCTTACAATTTAATTTGTTCCTTATTTTTATAATTGCAATTTGCTTTTTCTTATCATTTTTATTGAAATTTTTATCTATCAAATTTGGTCCTCGTTTTTTATTGTTACTTATTTTATTTGAAATAATTTATGAAATGTTAATTATTATTATTTTAATTTATTCAGCTTTCATTTTTTTTAATTTTTTAGATTTGATCTCTATTATTTTGATTATTATTTATTTTATTTGAGATAATTTATGAAATTTGTTTTCAATTTCATTCTCATTCAACTTTTTAATTTGTAAGATTTGTTCCTCGTTATTTTAATAAACTTGAAAAAAAAATTAATTTATTAATAAATTATTTTCCAATTCATTTTCCATAACATAAACAAACACTGGAGAGTGTTTTCCAGTTCCTTTTCCATAACATTGTCAAACATCGGAATTCACTTTTCAGGAATTCACTTTCCCCGGAATTCACTTTCCAAAAGGAAACCACTTTCCAGCAAACAAACGAGGCCTTAAACTATTAATTTTCATGAACCTAAATCTACCTATCGAATATGTGATACTGATTGAAAAAGTGACTGAATAAAGAAAGAAAAAAGCAAATCCTTTCATTGTCTCCAATTTCTCTTACCCAATCAAAATGAAATAAAGTTCACAAAATCAATTAAAATATTGACAATTAAATATATATCACAACACAAAAATCAAATTGTGTCCACCCGTCCTCAATATCGCAAGGAATATCATTTATAATTGTGTTCAAAACATGATAGATAGAAATTTATATATTTTCATGGAGTTAGAGATAATTACTGGCCTCAATTATCTCTATAAATCCATGTAAACGATGGCTTCCGCGACCTATAAAATGGACAACTCCAATTTCTTGGAAGAAAATGGGGATGGAAAGAGAGGGAGAATAGGAGAGCTATGAAGTCCAAAGAACATTTTTTCCCAACGACTTTTATATTATAGGTAATATATATATATATATATATATATATATATATATATATATATAGAGAGAGAGAGAGAGAGAGAGAGAGAGAGAGAGAGAGAACACTGTAGCAATTTATAGTATAAAACAAATCCTAAAACATTTTATGCTATGCATCTAAGCAAATAATGAACCCACAAATTTTTTGATTATTTAGTATTTTTATATATTTATTTTATTATAAATAAGACATTTAAAATAATGATAAAAAAATTTAAAGCCATTTTTTCTTAAAAATATATCATACTAATTATATTTTTATATGTTTGTTTAATATTAACACTTGAAAATATGTATGTTAAAAAGAACTTACATTTTTTTTTTAAATCTTAAATTAATTTATTCTCGGTGTTCAAATTTCTTCAATAGAAATTTTGATATGTTGCAATTGTGCACTTTAATTGAAAATGAATATATATGTTTGTTTTCAGTGCAATTCTTATTCTTTTGATTTTTGGTATGCTCTTGTTTCCTTTAATTATTTTGGTATGCCGATTTTAATTTGTTATAATTGGGTCCTCTAATTGAAATTTGTCTTATATTCTACCTTTCATTTAGGTCCTTATTCTTTTTTTTAAAATTACACAAAAAATTGTTTTTAAAATATCTTTATTTGTTTGGTCCTAAAGTTTTTATTTATTTCAATTTTGTCATTCAATTGGAATTAATTATATATATATATATATTTTCATTTTGGTCCTTATTCTTAGAATTTTTTATTTGATATTAATTCCTTTGGGTTTTTTTTGTCATTCTTGGATAATTTTTATTTTTTATTTGTATTTATGCATCTATACTTTTAGTTATTGTTTTTAATCTTTTTAATTTTATTTTTTATTGGAGTTTTATTTTTATTCGGTTCAATCCTAAAATTTTAATTTATGTTGGTAATCATTTCAAAATTAATATTTCTTCTTTTTTCCCTTTGTTTTTTTTTGTGTTCTGTTATTTTTATCTATTTTTTTTCCTGATAAGATGATTTTATAGTTTCACAGCTGCACAATAATAATAGTAATTTTAGTGATTATTTTTTGAAATATTTATCTTTTTTTATTATTTGGGGCGATATTATGATTTTAATTGTTTGGGTAGTAATGTTGATAATAATTTTAATTATTATAGTCATGATAATGATGACAATGCAGGGATGAATTTTCAATAATGATATCTTATTTTTATAAATAGAAAATTAACTACTTATTTTTATAGATAAAAAATTAACTATTTATGTTTTTTATTTGATTATTGTATATGTTTTCATAATTTATATTTTGATTATTGTGTTGAACTTAAATTGAATTATAAAATAAATTAA
Organism: Salix exigua; assembly: GCA_032356905.1. Taxonomy (NCBI): domain Eukaryota; kingdom Viridiplantae; phylum Streptophyta; class Magnoliopsida; order Malpighiales; family Salicaceae; genus Salix; species Salix exigua. The sequence continues at coordinate 13,222,066 of CM063601.1, forward strand.
TATTTATACAGTAAATTTGACAAATCAAATATTTGAAGCTTCTTGATTTAAAAAAAAAACTCGTATTCCATATAAATTCTGTATATATTTTTTATTTTGATCAAATTTATATTGGAAAAAGACTAGTGAATAATAGAGTAGGAACGGAAACATAAAAAATTTGCGATCGTCATGTCGAAAATTTGGGATAGCCTTTGATTCCACCCAGAAATTTGTGGGCCCATGCCTGTATGTCCTCCCTCAGGTCCTATCCGTTACATCGGACCAGCTTATTTGAGACCCAAACAACCTCAACCATGTCAACAGCCGCATCTGCTTCCCTCTCACTTCTCCCTCCAAAACCCCAAATCTCCAGCAAACGACACGACAATCACCACCGTCTGCTCCTACTAAACTTCTCCCGCAGAGACGCTGCCTTGCTCTCATTCCTCTCTCTTGTCCCTTCCGCTCCTGCTTCTGCCTTCTCCGTCGGCATCTGTAAGCAACACTCCCTCTTAGCTCATTAAATGCTGATTAATTTCTCGCTGATTGCTTTCAAAACCCTATTTATGCAGCAGGACCGAGGGACTGGTTGAAAGATCAAAAGAAGAAGACTGCGAAATATTTATTGGCCCCTATTGATGCCTCCCGTGAAATCCTTCGTTCTGCCTATCTCTTTCTAAGTATGTACGACCTCACCCCTTTTTTATTTCTTGTTAATTGCTTGAATTGGGTTAATTTGGTTGTTTTTGGCAGCGGACAGTCAATCCGAATTCAAGGAAAAGAAATTAGAGGAAGTTCAAAGACTGTTAAAAACTGCTGCTAGGGATTGTGTTCCTCAAGATAGGAATTCGTTTGTTGCGTTTCAGGCTAATACAGGAGTGGAGGTTTGTGCATTTTGTTATCATGTATCTTCATAATTAGGGTTTTGATTAATTGTGTTCAGTAATCATAAGCTTGATTTTAATGTGAGTAGGTCTGCACGTTTCGTTTGATTTTGAAGAATGCTGTTTCCTTACTTGATAAAACGGACCCTGTAAAGTTGGAAGCGGAAGCTATTTTGAATGATCTTATAAGGTAACCACCTTTTCTTCTGTTTTTAGTATATGGCAACAAATATAAACAACCACATTACATTGACATTTCAAACCTGTGATCATTTGATGATGATTTTTCCCATTGTTGTTGGATTTTCAACGTTTTAATTGTTTATAAAGTAGTAACAACGACTTGAATTAGCTTGGTTATGATTTATAAACCAAATATATGGATTTTGACCTAACTGTCCTCCCATATGTAGAAGCAAAAAATGTTACTTTCATCACCAGCCACTTCAAATAAAGCAAATGCTGATGGACCTTGAAGATAATTGGTAAAATATTTGGAAAATGTTTAGCTTATCTAGGCTTCCCAGTTCCAAAGGCAACCTAGAGACTTAATATTGTGATTCATGTTATGTTAATAATTCATGAATAGTTTTGTAACATTTTCTTAAAAGCATTTTGCTTAATGATAATGTACTGTAGATCTTTCACTTCCCTTAATGGTCTGGCGAATGAAGCTAATGCTCAACTTGCTTCTGACAGGTATGCCCTGCATTCTATGCTTACAAGAACCACACTGATTAGTGAATTTGATTGTTAATCATTTTTGTTTGGGAAGGAGATGACCGGAAGGGAGGGGACTAATTGTTTAACCTTGTTTGGGAAAAACTAATTAATACAAGGGGAAGGAAAATTGTTTAACCTCCGTTCCCCTCCTTTTTAATTAAAATATCTCCTCCCAAATTGGAGGCAAGGGAGGTAAGGGAATAAATTTTGGACCCAAATTTATGATGATTACATCCATATTAATTATATCCTCGCTATTTTTTCATGAACTTTAGTCAAGCAACATGAATGTAATCTAATAAGAAAACTTCTCATTCTCATAATTTAAACAAACAAAGAATATTTTTTGACCTCCCCAAAAAAACTCGACATTGTTTTTCTTGCTAGCAGGGTTACTTATCTTGTTTGTTAACATTTTAATTCAGTGAAATCTTTTGTCATAAGTTTAGTTCCTGATACCTGTTTATTTCTCTGAATTTTTGAATTGTGGTAGTCACATATGCTTGTCAAGTGAAGCTAAATTGCATACATGAGCTGGTTTAGCATTCCTCCTTGCAATTTTCTAATCTGCCCTTCCATCATCCCTTCTGTTTTGTCAGGCAGAAGGTTACTGATGCACTCATGAATACTATATCTTCACTTGATAAATTCGAGCAGGGTGTGAAGGACTGCCTTGAAGCTTGACAATTCAGGTCTTCTTCTAGAATTGGAGCATTCAGGTTGTGGTCAAGGTCTTATAGATATTTTTCCCTTAGAGCTGGAACTTATTTTGTTTTTACTTTTTTTTTACCTTAACTGCTTGATTTCTGTTGCTTCTTGTAAACTACGTTAATGTAGGACTAAAAATGATATGATTTCACTTATGCCACCATTATGGGTTTAGTGTAAGGTCTAAATTTTTTTGCTTTTCATAAATTTTGTATTATAACAATATTTTAATTTTATTTTTTTGTAAATCTCCTACCTCTATGTAGACTTTATTCTCGGGTTTCACACTCATTCTTTGAATTTAGTGGATTGGGATGAAATTCAAAATATTTTTGGTATCAAAGTTTTGATTGATTTCAATTTAATCCTTCAATGCAAATTTATTATAAATCCTTAATGTTTCCAGTATCAAAGTTTGATTTCTTTTAATTTTATCCTTCTATGCAAGTTTTAATTTAAGTTTTGATTTCGGTCCTAATTTTTTTAATTTCAGGTTTTGTTTTAAATTATATAATTTCAATGTTTGGATTTACTTCAATTTTTTCCTTTAAATTAAATATATTATTTAAAGTATGTCAAATTAATTGTATTTTTGTATATTTATGTCAAATTAAAGTATATAAAATTAATTATATGTTTTAATATTTATTGAATATTATCATCTAAAAATATATATATAGAGAGAAAAATGACCTAGGATTTTTGTAAAGAAATAAAAAATAATATCAGTATTCTTAAATACATGTAATATAATAATATTATTAATAAATCTTATAAAATAAAATAAAAGTTGGCTTTCAATTTTAATTTTGTGTCCTTCTGTTCAGGTTTATTTCTTAAAAAATAATTTTAATATTTTTATTTATAATGTTTCAAATCTAATATTACAAAGGAAAAAATAAAATTAAAAAAAATTAAAGGTAGACAAATTTACCTAGATTATCTATAATTAAAAAATATGTGAGTCACTTCCTGTTTTGATTATACTATTCTTTTTAGACTGCAAATAAGTAATTACAGCACGAAAAAAAATTGAGTCTATTTTTTAAAAACAATTGCAATATTTTTATTTATAATGTGTCAAATCTAATATTACTGGGTGAAAAAAGCTCATAAAATAAATGACAAATTTACCTAGGTTATCTACAATTAAAAAAATATACAAATCACTTCACATTTCGATCACACTATAAAGTATGTGAAACTAATTATATATTTTAATATTTATTGAATGTTATCTTCTAAAAATATATAGACATAGAAAATAAATGATCTAGGATTTTTTGAAAAACAAAATAAAATCAGTATTCTTAAATACATTTAATATAGCAATAAGATAAATAAATCTTATAAAAATAAAAGCATTTGCTTTGAATTTTAATTTTAATTTCAATCTTTTGTTTAGATTTATTTCTTAAAATTAATACTTATTTTCATTTTTAATATTTCGAATCTAATATTATCGGCGATAAAAGACAACTTAAAAATAAAAAAAATAGACAAATTTACCTATGTTATCTACAATTAAAAAACTATACAAACTTTTGTTTTGATTACACTGTTCCTTTTAGATGACAAATAAGTCATTATTATATATTTTAATATTTTTTGAATATTATCGCCTAAAATATAAATGAGAGAAAAAAAATGATCTATGATTTTTTTAAGGAAAACAATTAATATCAACATTCTGAAATACATTTAATATAATAATATGATGAATAAATCTTATAAAATAAAAAGAAATGTCTTTGAATTTTAATTTTGTGCTATTTTGTTTAAGTTTATTTGTTAAAAAATACAAAATTTTAATTTTTAATATTTCAGATCTAATATTACTGAGAAAAAATACAACTCAAAAAAAACAAAAGTTACACAAATTTACCTAGATTATCTACAATTAATAAATATGTGAACCACTTCCCGTTTCGATTACTGTTCTTTTTAGACGACAAATAAGTAATTATAAAAAGAAAAGCTTTTGCCATCTATTTTTCAAGCCCCCGAGTTAGAATTAAAACCTTTGCCCGATAATTTGAAGTATGTTTTTTATTGGCGACAACAATACACTTCTCGTTATCATAGCAAAAGGTTTAACAAGTATACAAGAGGAAAAACTTGTGAAGTTGTTGTGTGATCACAAGACGACCATTGGATGGACTTTAGTCGACATCAAGGGAATTAATCCCTCAATATGTATGCATCACATACTATTGGAGGACAACACAAAACCAACAAGGGAAATGCAAAGGAGGTTGAACCCGCCTATGATGGAGGTAGTGAAAGCTAAAATTTTGAAACTGTTAGATGTAGTAAATGGGTCGCGCCAATCCATGTGGTGCCCAAAAAAACCATAATCACGTTGGTGAAAAACAAAAATGATGAGCTCATTCCTACTCTTTCAATCTTTCTACACGCAAAGATCATTTTCCATTACCTTTTGATGGATCAAATGCTTGAACGCCTAACAAGTAAGTCTTTTTATTGCTTTCTTGATGGATATAGTGGATACAATCAAATTGTTATTAATCTTGAGGATCAAGAAAAGACTACATTTACATGTCCATTTGGTACATATGCATATAGGAGAATGCATTTTGGTCTCTGTAATGCTCCTGTAACTTTTCAAAGATGTATGATGAGTATATTTTCTAACTATGTTGAAAGAATAATCGAGGTTTTTATGGATGATTTCACGGTGTATGGTGATTCTTTTGATAGATGTCTAGAAAATTTATCTTTGATCTTGAAAGAGTGCATTGAAACTAACCTTGTCTTGAACTATGAAAAGTGTTATTTTATGGTAGAACAAGGAATAGTTCTTGGGCATGTTGTGTCTTCACGTGGATTAGAGGTTGATAAAGCTAAGATAGATGTTATTTCATCATTGCCTTACCCCTCATGCGTGAGGGAGGTTCGTTCTTTTCTAGGCCATGCAGGTTTCTATCGACGCTTTATCAAAGATTTCTCGAAGATTACAGCACCCTTATGCAAACTATTAGCCAAAGAAGTGGATTTTGTGTTTGATCAAGCATGTAAAGATGCCCATGATGAGCTTAAGAGACGTGTCACATCTGCCCCTATCATCCAACCACCAAATTGGGATGAACCTTTTGAGATAATGTGTGATGCAAGTGACTATGCGGTAGGAGTTGTGCTTGGGCAAAGAATTGGGAAGAATTTGCACGTTATCGCCTATGCTTCTCGTATGTTTGATGGAGCACAATGTAATTATCATACAACTGAAAAGGAACTTTTTGCAGTTGTGTTTGCTCTTGAAAAATTCAGGTCATATCTACTTAGTACAAAAGTCATTGTTTTTACTGACCATGCAGCTCTCAAGTATCTTTTGAAGAAGAAGGAGTCCAAACCAAGACTGATCAGGTGGATCTTGCTTTTACAAGAATTCGATCTTGAGATCAAAGATAAAAAAGGTGCTGAAAACCAGGTGGCTGATCACTTACGCCGACTGAGGACCGATGATATATAGATTGAAACAATAAGAGAGACATTCCCTGATGAGCAGTTGTATATGTTGCATTCCTCTACAAGACCATGGTATGCTAATTTGGTAAACTATTTAGTCACCAAAAGAATTCCCTCCAGGTTTGTCTAAACCTCAAAAAGATAAGTTACGAGCTGATGTTAAATATTATTTTTGGGACGATCCTTACCTTTGGAAATTTTGTGTGGAGCAAATAGTTAGGAGGTGTGTACCACAAGATGAATTTCATTTCATTCTCACTTTTTGTCATTCTCATTCTTGTGGTGGGTATTTCGGAGCAAAAAGAACAACCCACAAGGTACTTGAAAGTGGTTTCTATTAGCCTTCTATTTTTAAAGATGCATATCACTTCTGCAAATCATGTGAAAAATGCCAAAGAACAGGTAATATCACTCATAAGAATCAAATGCCTTTAACGAATATTCTTGTAAGTGAATTTTTTGATGTTTGGGGTATTGACTTTATGGGTTCATTTCCGTCTTCTTTTGGCAATCTTTATATTCTTCTTGCTGTTGATTATGTGTCTAAATAGATTGAAGCGAAAGCCACACGAACTAACGATGCTAAGGTTGTTTTAGATTTTGTTAGGACTCACATATTTGACAGGTTTGGAATCCCTAAAGCTATCATTAGCGACCGTGGCACTCATTTCTGTAATCGTTCCATGGAAGCATTGCTACGCAAATATCATTTGTCATTTGACTCATCGAACTTCCATAGCATATCATCCTCAAACAAATGGCCAAGCTGAAATTTCAAATCGAGAAATCAAGTCCATTTTAGAGAAAAAAATGCAACCTAATCGGCGAGATTGGAGTCTACGTCTTGGAGATGCACTTTGGGCTTATCGGACTGCTTATAAATCACCTATAGGAATGTTACCTTATAGAATGATTTATGGGAAAGCATGTCATCTAGCGGTGGAGCTTGAACACAAAGCTTTTTGGGCCATTAAACAATGTAACATGGAATATGATGCTGCTGAGATTGCAAGAAAACTGCAACTACAAGAGTTGGAAGAGATTCAAAATGATGCTTACGAGAATGCAAGGATTTACAAAGAAAAGACTAAGAATCTTCATGACCGAATGCTTACAAGAAAGGAGTTTCATGTTGGAGACAAAGTCCTTTATCATTCGCTTTTGAAACTTTTTCCTGGAAAATTGCGCTCTCATTGGATTGGACCCTTTGTTGTTTCTAATGTTTTTCCTTATGGTGCAGTTGAAATTACAAGTTTAAAAACCAACAAAGTACTCAAGGTCAATGAGCATCGTTTGAAACCTTTCTATGAAGGTTGGACAACAGAACTCACCGCTTCTATAGAGTTAGTGAACCAATCTATGAAGAATGAGCATGCCACATGTCAAGCCAATGACATAAAACAAAAGCGCTTACTAGGAGGCAACCCAACACAAAACAAAATCAGATTTGCTTTCTTTTTCCTTATCTTTTATATTTTTGCATTTTGTTAAAACCTACTAAACGGATAAATTTATATCAATTTAAAATTCATATATTTTATAGAAAACTTGCACTTCAAGGTAATGTTGCACATATTTATTATTTTGATTAAATTTATATTATAATAAAAAACACACATGATTAATATTTGATGTTAAAAAAATATGGTGCCGCCCGCGATGAGGCGCGGGGGCATTGGCTAGTATATATATATATATATATATATATATATATATATATATATATATATATATATATATATATATATAGAGAGAGAGAGAGAGAGAGAGAGAGAGA